>RQWE01000017.1:0-143843 GCA_004028395.1 Leptographium galeiforme
ACTTAACTTTACTAAAAGACTATTTATTTACTTAAAGACTTAGCTTTTAAAAAAGCTTTATAACGCCTTCTTTTAGTAAATAATACAAGACTAATAATTTAAGTAAATAAGAAGTCCCTTACCTAATTTTATATATAAATATTACTACTACTAACCTTTTTTACTCTCTCGCCTATCTTCCTTACTATTATTATCTTTTACTATTATTATTATAAACCAGATTATAACCCTTATTTACACTTATTTACTATAACCCTCTCTTTACCCATTTAATCTCCTTATTTACTCTATTAAAAACCTAATTAGACATTACCCTAAAGCACTATTATATTATAATACGGGTTAGTAAAAAGCTTTAGCCTAAGGAGTTAAAGAAGCCGCGGAGGCAGGATTAAGAGCAAGCCCTAAAGCGCTAAGAAGCTAAACTAGCCTGCTAAACAAGACGGAAAGTACTTTAGGAACGGGCAGTTTACGTATTAAATTAGGTATCCCTATTAAGTGTTTAAGTAGGTAGTGCGTAGCTAGCCGGCGTTTTACCTAACGTCGCTCTTTAGGACGGCGGTAACTATAGTCGTTAAGAAGGATTTCCTTAGTATTAACGTAAGAGGAGCATAAGAGCGGCTAAACCTAAGCATTTTTAGCGTTAACTACGCTAACTATATAGTAACGCTATTTAACCTTAAGGGTAGCCTCCTTAACGAGGCTTAGCTTTCTAATTAGTAAATTGTTACGGGACTAATCTTAGCCTTTTAAGACCTGCTTAGCCTAGTATAGTTTCTAACTCTTAGCGCTTACATAATTAATTAGGTTTAACCCTTATAAAGCGTAACTAACATAAGACATGTAAGAAAGCGCTTCCTTATATTCTTTATTAACATTAACCACTGCTATTAAATCCTAGCAATAACTAATTAAAAGGGCTATAAGATTTACTAGTATAATAGCAAAACGTTAATCCCGCACAGCTATGTGTAAGAGCCGTTTATAAACTACCTAGTAATAACCTAACTAATCTAGCTAGACGATAAGTATAAGCATAAAGAGGTTTAAATTACCTAGCAGCTAGACGACTTCTCCTACGGGCTATACGTCCTTAAATACACTTAAGTCTTCTTTTAAAAGCTATTTATTTCTAATTAGACTAGGCCTAACAACTAGGTGCGTTTACGCTATTACGCAATCCTTATGCTAGTCCTTAGGACGCTAAATAATAAGGAGAAGTAACTAATCTAAATAAAAGCTAGATAGGTAGCCTAGATTTAAGCAAAGCTAGGCTACGCAGACTTTTCGCCGCTACAAGTGCTAGAGAGCCCTATAGTTACGTAAGGGACGAGCTAGCTCCTTAACTATAGCTAGAGGAACCCTGTTATTGTCTTAAATAAGTATAGTAACACTAAGGCAAAGGGGCCTAATTAGCTTTAGTAAGTAGTTACTAAATAGATAAGGCAGTTTAATAATAATAAAGAGGCGTATGCTAAGGCTGCGTACGTACAGACTATAAGCAAAACCACAATCGCCTTTAACATATAGATTAGTAGAGAAGCAGGCGCTTTGTTTAAAGACTAGGTAAAAGAAGGAACTACTAGCTATACCTATACTAGGTACTACTATACGCTAAAGGAAGCCCTAGAAAAGTATAAGAACCTAATAACCCTTAATTAGGAAGAGGTTATTAAAGGATATAATAAGGGTAAGGAAGGCGGTAATAATAAGGATAGCTAAAAAGGCGTTAAAAAAGGGTTTATATACTAGCCGTCCGCCTAGCTAACTTTAATTAGATTTAATAAGAAGATAAAGGGGGCGCTGCTTACTAGGTTAACAGCCGTTAACGCTAAAGCGAACAAGGTTATTAATAAGGTTACTATAAAGGAAGGGACGTTAAAAGCTAAGGCAGCTAAGATTGGCTAATAGCTAAAGGAGACGGTTAAGAAGGGGGTAGCTAAGGGAAGCCCCTTAACTAGTAAAAAGAGGAAGGATGCTAATTAAACCCTAAAAACGCTAGCCCTTAAGCTAGAAGCTATAGCAAAGGAAGCTAATTAGGTTAAGACTGCGGCTAACAAGACCCTGTACACGCCTAAGACCCTTAAACGGACGCCTTAAAAAAAGTAAGTCTACCTAAAAGGCTTATAAAAGGGTAATAAGCAAGCAGTTTTAAACGTATAAGACTAGTACTAGGACCAGACCTATACTAACCTGCCTAACTATAAGGAGTAACTAATCGCACCCTACTACACGTCCTTACAAAGAGCCATTAAACCGGACTAGCTAGCTAAGTGGACGGGATAGGGGCGGTAGGAGGACGCCTACGAATATAGGTTCCTGCCTCTCCTAGACCTAGCCTTTAACTAAGGAGGACAAATAAGGAAGGAGGTAATTAGTTTTCTTTTATTAATTTTTACTTTTAAACCGCGTTAAATTGTTTCTTACTTATTAATTACCTATGCCTTTATTACACTAGGTGTAAGAGAAGGGCCCCCTCTTAATAAGGAAGCTAATCGGTATACGCTATAATACTAAGTTTAGTTTATTTACTTTTACTTTTATTTTCTTTTTTTTATTTATTCTTAAGACAATTTAACTCTTATTAAAAAGCTAAGCAGCTTTATGCCTAGACTAGTATCTAACGCCTTGCCTTTTAACATAAAGGTTATAATAAGGGTATAACACGGCCGCCTTATGCTTATACACGCAGCTCCCGCCCTACAAACTTAGCTAACCTTTCCGCTAAAAGGCGCGGCGTTACGTTCTTCCGCTCTAGCGCATAGAGTCTAATCAGACTTTACCTGTATATATGCTATTTCTAATTAGATTCAGTCATGTTAGTTAGACATTAACCCGATTAGATTCCTTAATACATACACCTGTCACTTCTAATCAGACCTCTGCGTAACACTAAGGGAGAATCCATGCCCCTAGACCTTGTTACCTACGCTTCCTAGTGCTTTAGCTATAAGGAAGCTACACAGCCTCCGTAAAGGGTTCCCGATTAGATCTCTCTCTTTACCTTCTTTAACAATGACTAAGTAGCTGTCCTAGTGCCCTAGCACCCAGGCTAGCGTTACTAGGATTAAACCTAGACTAACCTACCTAACTATAAGGTACGACTAATTATACCCTACTATACGTCCCCTTAAGGGGCTATTAAGCTAGACTAGCTAGCTAAGTAAACGGGATAAGGATAGTAAGAGGACGCCTATAAATGTAGGTTCTTACCTTTTTTAAACCTAGCCCTTAACTAGGGACGGACATATAAGGAAGTAATTAGTTTTCTCTTATTAGTTTTTTGCTTATAAACCGCGCTAAATTGTTTGTTTACTTCGTTATACTTAAACTATTTTATTTCTTTTTATTTATTAAATACTTATACCTTTATTACACTAAGTATAAGAGAAGGGCCCCCTTTTAATAAGAAAGCTAATTAGTATACGCTATAATACTAAGTTTAGTTTGTTTGTTTTTACTTTTATTTTCCTTTTTTTTATTTATTCTTAAGACAATTTAACTCTTATTAAAAAGCTAAGCAGCTTTATGCTTAGACTAGTACCTAACGCCTTACCTTTTAATACAAAGGTTATAATAGGGGTATAACACGGCCGCCTTATGCTTACGTACGTAGCTCCCGTCTTACTAACTTAGCTAACCTTCCTACTAAAAGGCGCGGCGTTACGTTCTTCCGCTCCGGCGTATAAAGTCTAATTAGACTTTATCTGTATATATGCCATTTTTAATTAGATTTAGTTATATTAGTTAGACATTAACCTAATTAGATTCCTTAATATACACACCTATTACTTTTAATTAGACCTTTACGTAACACTAAGGGAGAATCTATGCCCTTAGACCTTATTACCTACGCTTCCTAGTGCTTTAGCTATAAGGAAGCTACATAGCCTTTATAAAGGGTTTTTAATTAGATCTCTCTCTTCGCCTTCTTTAACAATAACTAAGTAGCTGTCTTAGTGCCTTAGCACCTAGGCTAGCGTTACTAAGTGTAAGAAAAGGGCCCCCTTTTAATAGGAAGGCTAATTAGTATACGCTATAATACTAAGTTTAGTTTATTTACTTTTACTTTGTTTTTCTTTTTTTTTTTTTTTTATAAGACAATTTAACTCTTATTAGAAAAGCTAAGCAGCTTTATGCCTAGATTAGTATTTAACGCCTTACCTTCTAATATAAAGGTTATAATAAGGGTATAACACGGCCGCCTTATACTTACACACGCAGCTCCCACCTTACTAACTTAGCTAACCTTCCCGCTAAAAGGCGCAGCGTTACGTTCTTCCGCTCTAGCGCATAAAGTCTAATTAGACTTTACCTATATATATACCATTTCTAATTAGATTTAGTCAAGTTAGCTAAACATTAACCCGATTAAATTCCTTAATATACACACCTGTTACTTTTAATTAGATCCCTTTATGTAACACTAAGGGAGAATCTATACCCTTAGACCTTGCTACCTACGCTTCCTAGTGCTTTGGCTATAAGGAAGCTACACAGCCTTTGTAAAGGGTTTACGATTAGATCTCTCTCTTTGCCTTCTTTAATAATGACTAAGTAGCTGTCCTAGTGCCCTAGCACCTAGGCTAGCGTTACTATTACTATTACTTTTAATTAGACCTTTGTATAATACTAAGGAAGATTCTATACCCTTAGACCTTATTACCTACGCTTCTTAGTGCTTTAGCTATAAAGAAGCTATATAGCCTTTGTAAAGGGTTTTTAATTAAATCTCTCCCTTTACCCTCTTTAACAATGACTAAGTGGCTGTCCTAGTGCCCTAGCACCTAGGCTAGCGTTACTATTACTAAATTAAACGACTAACAAGACTTTAAATCTTATTAATTTAGAGCCTTAAGGGGAGTGTTGTGTAATTTATTACGTAGGAGGTTATGTGCCTTATGCACGTAACCTAGTAGGAGGATATTAGCTCCTCCTATGCCCTACCTTAGCTTTAATAAATTTATGCCCTTTTTATACTATAAATCTAACTAGTTGTAACTATAGTTTAACAGCTTTTACGCCTTATAAGGATTTACGCACTACTTACGTTTTAAGGCTATTTATAAATATTATAAACCTTGCGTTAACTATGTAGACTGTCTTAATAAGGGTAACTGTTTACTAAGGGTAGCTTATACAAAGTACTATTAGAGCAGACTTCCTTACGTAGCCGCTTTACGTATAACAGTTTCTAATTAAATCTCTTCCTTTTCCTTCTTTAATAATAACTAAGTAGCTGTCCTAGTGCCCTAGCACTAGGCTAGCGTTAGTAGTAGTAGCGTTATAAGCGGTAGCGGCAAGGGCAGCGGCGGCAAAGGTAGCGGCAGACGTAGTTACAGAGGAGGAGGCAGCGGCAGTGGCAGTAGTAGCGGCAGAGGAGGAGGCAGCGGTTACGGCGGTAGCAACGCGTTAGCGGCGCCGGCGGCGGCAGCAGTAAAGACAGTAGTAGAGGCAGTAGTAAAGGCAGCGGTAGAGGCAGCGGTAGCAATATTATAGGCATCGGCGGCAAAGGCAGCAGTAATAAAATAGCGGCGGCAGTTATCGCCTGTAAACAGGATTTCAGGTCTGTTACAGTGCAGCGGCAGTCCCGCAGTGTTAACCTTATTTAATTGCCTGGCGTGTTTCTAGATTTTGTGGCGTATAGCTTCCGCCGCAAAGCTACGGTGGTTTAAAGCATATTATATAAGTTCTTTTAAGCAGTATGTACTTTACGAATTGCATCTGTCTATTCCGTACACCTATGGGAATTATTTATTAATTTTACAAAATGGCCTGACTTTCCTTAGAATTCCGAGCATGCAGCGGCACGCTGGTCCGGTTAATACTTTCTGCCGTCTCGAGATGTAATGTTGTATGTAATTCCGCCTGCTTATTACTGTCCCTTCGGATGTCGTCCATTAGAGAAGGCGCCGGCTAGATTAGCCTAATCGGGCTAGTGTATCCGCATGTGATCTCTCTGGCTTACACCTCTTGTTCAAAGCATAGATATTAACAGCCATGCCAGGAAGTGACAATAGCGTCTGAAGAGCTTTAGTACTTGCTAAAGGCACCAACACAATTGCAGTAGAGCATAACAGCGCAGTTGCACTTACTGCACAGCAAACATGCTCGCACTAGTTGACTTGTCTGTTTCGACACTTGCCTGGGCGGTTTTGATCCTGTCCGCGTCCCTTGTCTGTGTGGGCTATCTGGTCAATTTGCTCAGCAGTCCACCTGGGAAATTGACGGGCGGTGTTACTCGACTTCTTTGGCCAAGCTCGTCGAAAGCAGGCGCAAGCAGTGCGGCCAAGATCGACTACGAGTGCGCCTTCCCGCCATCACAGCGATCAACTCTGCTGGCGCTGGGCTCAAAGTTTGCGGGCGCCAAGGCGATAGATTTGTCGACGTCACCAAAAAGTATCCTAGTGAAGCTGAAGGAAGATTACCGTAATGCCGAGCCAACACAGTTCATCTTCAGCGGCTTCAAGGTGCACGACATCCGGCAGCTGGGCAGCTTCCCCGATTATGCGACGCTAAGTGGCGTTCCGTCGCCGGCGCCTCTACTGAATTTCAATATCGACACGGCTAAGCCTCGACCATATCGCCCTTTCCGGTGGCCTTACCACCAGACGATGTGTAAGTTGGTTTACGGTCCTGTTTATGTGGAACGCTGGGCTAACACAAACAGCTTTGACCAAGATGGACCCCGACTTTTGGATCGAGCTCGAGAGCACGTACCGCGAGCGGGTGGCGCAGCGCGAAAAGTTGTTTGCAGATAATGGCACGAATGTGCTGGCATCGCTGCCGGGCTCGGAACTGGCGTGCACAGAGCTGATGGAGATGGTTCTGCAGTTTCTCTGTGCGCGATACCCCAATCAGTTCCAGGTGGACGGCGGCGTGCTGGTAAACCGGATCCTTGACACGCGAACGCCACTGGGTACGACACCGCCCTTGGAGGTTCTCCTCCACAACGTGCCAGAAGACTTTGGCATTATGCTAAGAGATGAGGAGACTGGCCGGTACTTTCTGCGAGCTGGCATGGTGTGTTCATCGGTTGGATGGAAACTTAGCGACAAGGTGGGACTGGGGCTGCCGGGAATCCACACGACGGTGCCGGACTACAAGGAGAAAATGGAGTTCAGCATGGACCGGTTCTTCACCAAGATGCCCACTCACAAACCGATCCAGCGAGGGTCTTGGGGCCTCGAGGTCGGGCAACCGCTCTTCTTGCCAGCAGACCACCCTGATTATGCGCACCGGGAGAAGCAGAATCCAACTCTGCGGGCCGAGGACATCAACCTGCGCGTGGACTGGCAGACGCTACGACGACTCCCCCTTTCGGGCGCTGTGGTGTTCAACTTTAAGGCACTCTTCACTCCACTAACAGAATTCAAGGACGAGCCTTACATTCCATCGCTACTGCTCAAGGTTCTACGGGATGGCAAGGACAATCTGATGAAGTACAAGGGCACATGGCATGTCGAACATGTAGTGAAGCCAACGTTGGAAGCCTACGAGAGATTTCAGATCGAAAGCGGCTTGATGGCGGCCGACTGGGAACCGCAGTCACTAGCCGAGCAGCCCTTTTTCCAGGGCTGGGAGAGGAAGTGGGAATGGTAGGCAAGGCCTTGAGAGGGTTGTTGTATGTGGCCGCGAGGGCAGCGTCATGTATCTAAAGGGCGATCGGCCTTGCTAGGGGATTTGGGTTCCACAGCGTACAAACGGCATCGCAACGGAATTATGTCGGGAACGATAGTGGCAGCACTAGCGAATAGGAGCCCGTGTGGGCCTCCTGTAATCCCGGTCACGCCCTGCTCAACCCCTCATTTTTAGCAATGCTTACGGCCTATAGATAAGGCCCACCGGCTCCGTCCGGTTAGGCTTGCTGTCTTCAATTCCTACTCGTACTGGGAATTGCAGGGGGTGGATTTGCATAAAGGACCATACCCTGCATGATCGTGACTTCGACCTTGCATCACCAGGTCTAGGAGAAAAAAAGCTCTCCCTCCGAAACTGTCATCGCTGTCCACCTTATCCGCCACAGCCCTGCTAAAGGGAATCACCGTTGACTGCCGACAAATCACACGCCGACGACTCCTTATCAGCGGCGATCTTTCCCGTTGTTTTGTCGCGCCTATCTTCGATCAAGACTCAACATGCTTGTCTCAGCGCAGGACCGCCCGGACGTCATCTCCTCCCCCCGCTGATCAGACTGGTTTCCGACTTTCAATGGTGCCACCAAAGAGCCCAAATTTAGCATATCGAGCTGGGCTCCCGACGCGGTCCAAGGACGGGTGTCTGACCTGCAAGGCGAAGCACGTACGTGGATGAAAAGGGCGAAGATGGGTCGTCGCGACGAGTGCTAACGCTCGTAACTACAGCTAAAATGCGATGAGACGAGACCCGCCTGCCTGCGATGCTCACAAAAGGGTATCCAGTGCGGCGGCTATTGGCAGGGCATACGCTGGTCCTTCAAACACCAGCCGAACCTCACCGCCCAGGCCGTTGCACCCCAACGCCCGCCATCAGCCAGTCCGCGCAGGGCAGCTGCCTATCGACCACAGGTCACCTCGGGCATATCGAAAAAGGACGTCGCAAACGTTTCTGGCCCAGCGGCACGTGGCAAGTCGGTCGAGCGGCGCCGGTCGCGATCGTCGCCGCCGGTCGAGGAGGTTCCCCGAGAAGCTCATCCGGATGGCCCCCGTAATTACCTCATGCTTACCGCTGGCGATGAGCTGGTCGACAAGTCATCTGCCTTTATTATAAACTGGTTCGAAAATGTTTGTCCTGCCTGGTCTGGTTATGACTCGAGCTCCAACCCGATCCGAAAAATGGCCACAGACCTCTGGGGCAACTCCATCACCGTATGCAGTTCGCTCGAGAGCATGTCGGCCGCCTTCATGGCCTCGCGCAATCCCAGCATGCGACAACCTGCCTTGCGTCTTATGAAACGCGCCACCGACTACGTCCAGATGGAGCTGCAGATCGTTCAGAGCCAGCAACCTCCCCAGGTCATACCCACCAGCCTGCTATTTTCGCTCTTCGGCCTCGGGACGACAATTTGCTGGGTCGACCCACGTGGCCTCGGTCTGCCCTTTTTCAAAGAAGCACGCCGCGTCCTCGGTCGCCTCAACCGCCTAGACGTCCCCCTTTCTGGTAGCGACGCCGAGCGCCTTGAGTTCTTCAACAAGTGCATGACCTATTGCAACATGCTACTGGCCTTTGTGCACGATGATGAGCCAGACAATGAGCAAGCGGCCCCGGCCGTCTCCGTGGCCTTACCGGAGCCCCGGGACGCTGGCAGCAGAGAGGGGCCGCCACACCCATGGACTGGTGTATCATCCCTCACCTCTAGTCTATTCGCCGACTCCGTTAGCCTCTGCCGCAAATTTCGGCAGCATGTCCGCGAACATTACGCTCTTGATCCATTCTACTCAATGCCCCTCGAGGACATGCAGGCTGAGCGCCTTGAGGAACAGCTCCTTGACCTCGACATTCCTGCCGAACGTACGGCCAACGATACCGGAGACGAGACCACGCCGTCATCCCATCTTGCCCTCATCGCCGAGGCCTACCGTCTAGCCTCACTACTTCTCCTCTACCAAACATTTCCGAACCTCGTCTTTTTACGACTTCCCGGCCGCGTCTTGCCTGCGGATGATAAGACGGTGCTGTGGCAGGAGTGGATTACGCCTCTCAGTCTGCACCTAGTCAAATTGCTCCATAGCATTCCGCCTTCTTCCGGAAGTCGTGCTATCCAGCCCCTACTCTACATTTCTGCTAGCACGGGACTCTGGCTTCATGGAAATGAGAGCCCTACCACGACATCACCTGCCTGGGAGCCTGGCGTCAGCTTTCCCCAACAGCCTCGGGACGCTACCAACATGACGACAGAGACGCCCAGTGGCGCTTTGGTGCAGAGCCCGACGCACCTATCGTCCTACATTAGTGGCTTCATGGGCGATGGCCATGAGCCGCGGTCAGCCGCTAATACGCCAAATCCCGACGTTGCATGCGACACGTTATTTGACGTCAGCAGCGCTCGGCACTTCGTAATGCAACGTCTGAGCATCCTGGAGAGCTGCCTACCACCCACCCCGGTCATTATGGCTAAGGATCTGGTCTCCGCCATCTGGAGATCTTACGATAGTAGCCCCCCCGACATGTTGCCGGTTCATTGGATTGATGTGATGGAAGCTAACGATTTGAGATCTATGTTTGGCTGATTTTCTACCCTTGTTTTCGTACGAGCGAACCAATGGCTTTCTATATGGTCCCTACTGTTAAAAACTTAAAGAAATATCGAGAATGGATTTGCCCACTGTTTCGGCAAGACACCGGCTTTTCCCCGAGCGTGATTACGCACGTATTTTATGATTCCAATCACTGCTTTTATTCGCTTCCAAAAATGCTTTCGGTTAAATCTAGTCCACTAGCTTAAAAAGCACTCTTCTTCCGCTGGCCGCAGTAGAAGGCCAGACCATAGTCGGTAGTCGTGAATGTGATAGTCACGCCCTTGGGGAAGTAAAACACGTCGCCTGGCTTAGCCTCCGCCGTCTGCCCGCTCTCGTCCGTGATGGTGTAGTTGCCCTCCAGGATGATCTTCATCTCATCGTACGTGTACTCGTACACCAGGGCCTCGCCCTTGGTCAAGCGAAATAGACCACACGAGACCGGCTTCTCGGGATTCTTATCGTCGCTGGAAAAGACATCGCCGAGGAAGGCGTTGCTGTTTGCCAGCAGCGGGATGTCCATCTTGGACTGGGCCTGGGCGAAGTATTGGAAAGGCATCGTGAATTTTGTTGGTTTGGATGTGTTCTGCGGGTGTTAGTGAGGTCGAACTAGGCTGTTAAACCAACGAACGGACTGACCAAGGGTAAGGTTGAAGAAGGGAGAAAGATAGGATGCAGAAGAAATCGTTCGATGCTCCGAAGTTTGCTGTCTATTAAATACGTGGCTCTGTGCCGGGCGAAGCTGATCGGCGCCCTAACAGCTTGGTGAAGCTATGTGGTAAAGCTCTCGCCGATAGCGCACGTAGTCGGATTCGATTGCCGCATAGCGTACTTGCCGCCTGATAGCGATAGGCTAAAATTTCCTAATTGGGCTAGATCTCCCGATCAGTGAATAGTATCCAAGACGGTCGAATGCTCTGCCGTTCTAATTGCCTATACCATTACAAGCGGCCAACATGTGCGCAATACTATAACTAATGAATTAACGTATAAAGCTTCACTTAACACAGCATCCCGGCGTCTCAGACCGTTCCCGTATTATACCTCTACTCTTCGCTCTCACACCGGCGACATGGCGATCCTAGCATTGTTGGCACACCCGGCGGCCGGCGCGTGTCTTGCACTTGCCTTCCTCATTTGTCTTTACCGGATTATTTCTATCACCTTTATTCAGAGAAATTTCAAAAAGACAAGCACGGTTGCCCGCAATGAGAAAGACACCCGCCAAACGGAGTTGTATTCGATGCCCGTCCCCGAACCGTACCCCAACTGGTCTATCGAAACTACAAAGCCTCTTCCCTACCGAGCATTTCGCTATGGTCCCAAGTACCATGTCACCATGGGCCTGCGTTCGGTCCAGCCGCAGGACTGGATCGAGCTTGACAACCATTTCCCAAAATACCACGCCTCCAAGGCTGAACGCCTTAGCCAAAGATTGGACAAGTGTGTGTATACGGACCCCATTGCCTATGAGGCCGCTCTCGAACTCCTGGATGAGCTAGTCCAATATCTGCCGGCCCGCTACCCCACACTCTTCCGACGCACGGCTGTAGGACTCGACAACATCTGGTCTGGCGAGTCTTTCAACACGACGGAGAGGCCACTCCGCGAAGATCCAATGGCAATTGCAGCAAGACTGGTCCAAGATGATCTTGCGCTCATGGTCGAAAAGGAAGATGGCCGGTACTACCTCATGGCCGGAGCAATTTTGTTAGCAGGATTTTGGAGACTGTCCGATAAACTGGGCATGCCACTCGAAGACATACACACCTCCGGAGATGTGCCGCAATACAAGGAGAAGCTTCACAAGGGAATGGCTAGCTTTTTCCGTCGCCTTCGATGCGATCAGATTTACAGTCGCAACAACTATTTCATTCAAGTCGACGATTCACTGGCATGGAGCTGGAGCATTGGCGCGGAGGACAGTTCCGAAGTCAGCTGGAGCACGGCCGAGAAAGACAGAGCTGTGCAACACCATTGGTTCCGCTCGGAAAGGCAGTCGCTGCGTCGGCTCCCGAAGTCGCGCGCTGTTCTTTTTACTATCCGCACGTATTTCCATCCCGTCACAGAAATAGCCCAGGAAAATTATGTACCCGGACGCTTGGCTAGTGCCGTACGCAGCTGGGGCGACGACGTGTCCAAGTACAAGGGCAAAGAAAAGTATGGCCGGGTGTTGTTGGAGTATTTGGATGAAGAACATAAAAAACAGCTTGAGAAAGGCTTGGATTTAAGCAAGGAAGATGAGCAACATAGCTATCCATGGTGATAAGGACTCTTTAGGCCGATCACAATAAAACGGACAAGAGCGAAATGGAAAATTCACATGATTTGGCGGCCCTTTTAGGATTGAATTATAAATATACTAATGATGATAATGCGAATAGCACTAAAAATCGTTGCGTTACGCAAAGGCTCTACTAGAAAAATTTTAGAACAAGTCATCGCCAGTTGTTTAAAGTACACGTTCTTAACATTCTTAACCACTATAGACATTTTTTTGTCGTTAAAACGACGAGAAATCGGTATAACAGCTAAATTGTTAAGAGACAAAGTTTAGTCCTTAAGAAGGGATCCATTTCGAAAGTTTCAAGTAAATTAAAACCGGAACGTAAAGCAATTTCCAGAAGTCTCGTGCTAGATAGAATGGAATTCTGTCACTAAATAAAGTCATGCGACACATCATTCATTCTCAAATAAAAAAACCAAATGCATGCGACAACGCTCACTACGCTAGATCTCAGGCAAATACTTGGCCAGGGCATCCTCAGGCATTTCCTTGGCCAAATAGTTCGGAATACGCTCAAACAACTCCCAGCCGGTGTGCTTTAACAGTCGGACCTGGTCTCGAATCCACTCCTCGCACTCCTCCTGACTGGGCATCTCGCCCTCTGCACGTCGCTCCTGGATACGAGCTAAGGCCAGGTCGCAACGGTCCCGGAGACGGCGCATCTTCAGCTCCAAAAACGTGTTCTTAACATACTGGATGTTGTCAAACTCCATGTTGACACTTCGAAGTGTTGTTCCACTGTCATCCGCATCAGGATCAGCGTACGCGTAACTGTTCACGAGGCTGAGCCGCTCGGCGCAATTGCTCGCACGCAGCGCAGCATGCTCCAGGTAGGCACCTGCCATCATGACGGCTCCGCCTATAGCAGCGCCTCGCGTCTTGATAACGTTCCCGTCGCCGGTGCGAATGGCTGTCTCTCCCCCAATCATTGTGGATGTGTCGCTGAGCATCAGCACAAGGACGACCGGTGTCGTATCCTTGTGCCAACTGTCGATAAACACATTATCATATTCGGACGTCGGGAGCGATTCAACTGCCGGAAGCGGCTTTGTCGGGTATTCCCCTAGGCGGTAGACGCCCTCAATACCCTCCGCACCGAGCTGCACGTTGATATATCCCATAGCGTTCTCGTCAGACTGAAGTTTGAGAGCACTTCCGAAGGCTGAGTTGATCGATGCCTGGGTGACGGGATGCGTCATGGCCTGTTTGAGGAATGTGCCATCCTGTATAGTTTTGCTGATTAGCAATCTGTGACTTTTCAACTTTGTTAGCAGAAACACGTACATTTTTAACAGGGTAGTGGCCACTGATAAGACATGGAGCCCGCTCCCAAGAACGCATGTATTTGTCGAGAAACTCCCGGCGGAAAACCTCGCGACGAATCATACGCACGCCCTCCTCAGAGAAGAGCTGGAAGGGCTCCGTGTAGCATAGATCAGGACATCCCTTGGGAACGGGAAGACCAAGCTTCGTAAATGAATAACGGGCAGGAGGTGGCCGGTAGTTAAGGTGTATCTCGGGATCGAAGTTGGGAACTGACAGCTCAGCCTCAATCTTGGAGAAAATGGCTGGCTGGACCTCAGGAATGGCCGCCTCCTGTGCGAATGTCGGGACAGTCTCCATTTTAGAGCAGTGCAAATGCCGTCCCCTTTTGGGTCTGAGTTGTAGATTTGATCCTATACAGAAAATGAAAACAGGTCCGGGATCGTATGACCACTACGTTATTTGTATATCGCAATACGGCCCAGAGGAGGGTTGGCCTCATGATCGATGCCTACCCGAACCCAAGGCTTATGCCCGGTGCGATAACGCTCCATCTTTCGCGTGTATGATCAACGTGACCGGCTCTTGCAGGGATGTTGGCCGTAGAAAGCGGATGGCTTCGGCGTCTAGAGGGACCAACGACTAGCTCCACGAGATATCAATAGTCTAGACCGAGCGATTCACCTCCGATTGGATAGGACGCGTACGGGAGCGTTCGACCAAATAGGAAAATCTTGACGACACGAACTTTCTCCCCACTTTATGAAGCTTACTTTGTTTTGTCGTTATCAACGGCACAGTGATCCTGTCTAAAATGGTGCATAGTTGCCGAATCGCCCAATTCAATTTTCTCAACATACGTAACATTTCGGACAGAATCACAAATGAAACACTGCCCGTCTCGATATTCCTAATTAATCCTCGCGTATTTACGCATTTCGTCGTGATGGCGTCGTGCCTCACGATCCTAATGCTGTGACCACTTCATAGCTGGCGACAACGAGCCGTACGCGTATCACACTTACCCAATTGGCTCCTGGATGAAATATACCCGGTCCGAGGGCTTCGTAAGCTAAATGTGCCCGACTTCAAAACGAAAACTCGCACGAATCTGCCGGGGAGCCCGGTTCAGACATGTGGAGAAGGGAACGCCTAGGCCTCTGCTGTTGTCGGGGGCTTTGCTGTTTCCGTGCTGCTAAAGCCGCCGGCGCAGTTTCTTATCAGAGGTAAAAAGCTACTACCGTATGTAGATCTTGATTCTTGATTATTACTACAAGACTCAGGCGGAGAATACCGATACATCATACGTCCTAGACGGCCAGCTAAAAACCAAGCATACTTATCCTCTTAGCTCCAGGCCGGGGCGCCTTCTTCTTCGTACTCGTAGGGTTTGCCACTGATCGGCACTGGGATCTGGGCTCTAGGGGGACCTACTATTTGCTCTAAGACGGTTGCGATCGTCTCTATTCTTTTTCCCCGCCGGTGGAAATTCTTTAAACAGTTGCCAAATATAGAGCGATCTGTGCGGGGTTGAGTGGATCTTGTATCTCAGGTCTGACATGTCTGTTAACCCTTCTACTCCGTATAAGCCTATGTATCTGCAGTGTAAGTAAAGGTGTGGAATGGAGTATTAACCCTTATCTGTAGAAAGGTAACCTTTATTTTCGACTCACTTAAGATTATAGTAATCCAAACACAATCGATAATCCAAAGTGATCATTTATCTACCTGCTGCTATTGGCATCGCGCCAGGCACAGGCATGTCCGATTACTAATGAGCACGATCGTAGTATAAAATTTCCGATTGGCCGCTTTGTTGTATAGAAGTACAATTATTCCTGGCCAGTCAGATGTTTTAAGCACTCTATCCGGGCGATCTGCTGACAGGACATGCCAACGGGCGGTTTTTCCATGCTCGCACGTAACAACAATAACATAGAATAAGGGGCTCTTACGACCCTCTATAATACAGCTACCTAGTAGAAATTATGCTCTCCTACTCTTTATATATTAGTAGTTCGATGTCGGCCTTGTTATTAACAAGTGTGGCTTAGCAGTTCCGGCAACATGGACTGCTCTTAAATGGCCGTACCACTAATCGGTAGGAGATACTGCGATAGCCTAAATGCCACTACGACGTATCCGAAGATTGGGTAATTTTCTGAAAGGTAGTGATTGTTGATGGTTGGCGGACTGCCTTGTGCGCAGTCTAGCGCAGTCCAGCGCAGTCACTAGGTTGTGGCCCGCCCTATTCCACGTGACCCGGCGGCGCACATATTTCGCCCTTGCAGGTGTGCCATAGTTAGCTTAGCTTCCTCCTTCATCACTAGGTTTAGCCCTATCGGTATGGTTGTCTCGTCGCCCAATCTATGAGGCGTTAGTAGTGAGTTGGTCCCGTACTCTCAGTGTAACCTTGGTGGTTACTCCGTGCGCGCTCCTAGCGTTCGAGTTGGTCCGACAGTCCCATTAATGAGGACCGCTCTCAAAGAGGCAGTACAAGGAGAAACCACATACCGGAGCGGCGGAGGGAGCCACTGCATTAATATTATTTCTAAAAAATTACGCAGTAAGATAAATGGGAGTGTTTTAGTTTATTTTGTTTTAGGGCTACCTTGTTTGATATAATGCAAGCAACACGTACAAGTGGCTAAAAGTTCTTATCAAATTATCACTACTGTACTATTGTACCGCATCCTCCCTATGGTATTAGCCATCATTTTATATCTTGTATTGCACCAGTTTTAGATATGGCGATTTCGCGGTGCTAATTCTATCCTTTAGTCGCCTTTCGATAACCAGGCTAAATGCTCCTACAAGTAACTTAACTCCACCCTGTTAGGTCGGGAAGTCGGTTCTAGAAAGACTGGCACACTCCGTTGGCTGGGACTCGCACAAAATTGATTGTATCATCCAAAGCCGGACCCCATTCGATATCGTAGAAGGGAAACTCAGCCTACAAAGACATTAACATCTTCTTTTTAAGCATGTCTACGAACCTGCTACGTGTCAGTCTTCTAACATCCTGTAGTCACTGCACCCTTGTAATAATAGATCTATCCAGATAAGGCGCTCCTGGTTTGGCTATGGCTTTATGGGTATTAGTTGCTATATCCGCAATGGAAGCTTTTTAAATTGTGATTAAGTGAAGGGTCGCTGGAGCAAAGCCAAGAATACCGGATCACCGGTGTGCGTTCAGGGCGACGCCAAGCATGCATGGTTTAGCATACGTCATTTATTTAGTCTATTCTTCGTCGCTGTCTCTGGTCGGATGTTGGGCGGACATCACATAGCGACAGACTGGAGCAGTAAGAACATCATTGGTAGACAAGCATGTAATGGGTGTGTCTTTGAAAAGCTTCGCGTTGCACGGCGCTCCAAGCTCCTTTAGGTTGTTAAGCTTCTCCGGGGAGAAGTAGAAGACATGTTCGATGTGATCAGGTGCGGTAAGTTTCGGTGGCACGCCCTTTGGTGTGAAGGGAAACTTGATATACTCCGGGTGCCTCTGCGAATCGCCGCCGTTGGTGTCTGATGGGTACGCGTACATAAGCTTGGCCTAATATTCCTATAGTATCTCGACAGAAATCTTGATTGGGACGTTTTGGCAACGACGGACGTCCCTGGCTAGAATGTCTGTAAACTTGTACGCCGTAGTACCGTCGGCGAAGGTGTGAAAATTCAGTGTACTAAGAATCAGGCCGCCACGGATAATGCTGGCCTACACCATCATAACATTGAGTCTGTCAACGGCTGTTGGCCACTCGCCACCCCTGCCACGCATACGCAAGTATCCGCGTCTAACGCATAGAAGCTAGAAAGTGGTCTGCCTCTAGATCTCTGTACGTCGGAAGGAGTCTTACAAGTAATTAACGGAGAAGTCCTTCATCTTGTCTCTATAGTGACGAAGCTGCATTGGACCATCCTGCGCTCCTTTGAGGGGAACAGCCTCTTAGCCTAGAACCAGTGTGCGATTGTTAAAAGTGCGACAGCTTGGTTGTAGAATGTTTGACAAGCAATTACAATCGTAGTTATCCTACAGCTAAAAGAAGAGCCTGGGCCGGATCCAGTCCTTCGGACCGATCTGTTTAGTAGGGAGGAGAGGAGGAGCTAGCCCAACTGGATATTTGAGCATGACTGTCGTTGTAGTTGCCATCATGGAAGGTTAAGTTAGAGGAAAAGAGGGAAAACAAATTTGTGGGCTTAGTAGGAGGTGGGGTGGTATAGAAGCGCTTTAGGTAGAAGCTTGTGCTGCATTTGTACTTATTGGAGTAATCAAAAGAGGACCTTTACTATTGAATATCAGAATAGAAACGACAAATTTCGCCGTAAAGTATTATCTCTGTTGCAACTTAAGTGGTATTTGGAAATCGTCCAGGATTTGTAAATAGAAAAATCCCAAAAGGCACTGCTGGTCTAGTCGTATTGCAGTACTCTGTAAAGCTTGCCTAAGTTATGCTGCAGTCTACGAAAGTCGGTCGCCTTACACCGGCGAAGCCAAATTATGACACTTCCTACCATAACGAATACGGACTTAACAGAGGTCCCGAAACATGCATATTAAGCAATCGTTACGTACACCACAATACCCCACCCTGTCAAGCTTTCATAGATTCCCAGCTCGTTCTGCCGGCGAAATGTGACCTCCTCCGCCCGTGCTACCATTGACACCGCGGCGGCCACCTTAGAGGACTTCGTGTTCGTACTTCCACTTGATCCGTTGCTTGTGATCCAAGGCCGCCATCGTCCTTTTCTTCTTTCGCCTCCAGAATTTCTCTTAACTTCTGCTGCCGGTAGACAAACAGGTATTCGGTCGGACCTGGGCGATAAGTATGTAGCGAGGCGGCATGCCATCCCCTCGTCACACCACCACCATCCGCAAATACTGTCACCGGCGAGCGGATGCGAAGGTTCCTGCCAACCACCCCATTCGTCAAATTCAGCCTCGGTCGCCTTGGCAATCGGTCCACCCGCTTCTCTTATCCCTGGTTTGCCATTCTTGGCGCCCTCGAAAGAAACCTTCTCATCTCTTATCCTGGCAACCTCAACAACATTGCCTTCCTTTCTCTGCTCTTCGCTTCCACTCAAAATCCATATCCCAGGGACGATGTGCTCGGGGACAATCACTAGCTCGGCCCGGGGCGGTTGCTGTGGCATGGTCGCAATGTACGTTAAAAATGCCCCAACTTCTGGGACCAGCCGTGCTATGTGATTGAGATCGTGTTCATCTTTCTTCGACCTAGTTTCGTATCGGCTCCGTTCAATGACCTCTGGTAAAAGAGAAATAAGCTGGAGAAGATGAGAGCGGTGCTCTACCACAGTTGGCTTTATGAGCGATTCGTCATATGAAGGCGGAACATCGCCGTCGACCTGTCCCATCTTGTTTTCCATAGCGAGCAATCAAGTCTTGTTTTCGTTTCTCGAATTTTCAAGGTAAAGGAAGAAAAAAAGTTTCCGATAAATCGAATTGTAACGCGACAGGGATGGGGCGTGGTCATTGGGAAAGCCCAACCGCGACAATGCTCGAGCTAAAAATGCCACGCGATCGTCTCGGTTGTCGTTTTAGGATAAGGGCAGGCGCAGACTGCGGCGAGGCTGACTGAGCCAAACTGTCAGCCGACGGCTCGGTGAACGAAATGGTATCTTACATGGAATGCTGCCAATGAACGTTAGTCTACAAGGCTGAATTTTAAAGGGAAATAATAGGCAACGCTTTACAAGTAGAAATTGCGCTGCTGCTCTGCCACATGGCAAATTGTAATTGATGGGCCGACTCGACCGATTTTGTGGGGTAAGGCGCACTTAGCCCAACGCTATGCTCCCGCATCATGCTACGGATACGATATGGCCGTGATGCCCAGGCACATTCGTGGCCAGTCAGTGTACAGTAAGGGCCACATTTAAATGTGTTGGTGTGTGAGTAGAACCTGCTGATATATGTTGACTATTTATAACCAATAGGTTCCTCCGTCTCTTCGACCGAAGCAAGAGCTATTCACACCCACCCGTCAACATGTCCTACAAGGTTGCTGCTCCGGACGAGTACCTCGCCATCACTGGCATGGGAATCGACAGCATCAAAATCACAAAGGCAGCATGGGTATTTCCATTTCAGAGATGCATGCGCTTCAGGTAGGTTACAGATGACGACAATTTCTTGGCTGTGTGTCTAACACATATTCCCCGCTCAAGCATCCGCCCCCGCGATTATGCCATGAATCTACAAGCAATGACTAAAGAAAAACTTCAATTTCTTCTGCCCGTCGTATTTACCATTGGGCCTGATGTCTCGCACCGGGCCGCTCATGGCAAGAGTAGCACTACGCCGCCTGCGGTTGTGGCAGCTCTCAATGAAGGCGACGATCACCCTCTTCATCCCCCCACTAATGAGGACACCTTGATGAAGTATGCCATGCTTCTTGCAGACAACTCGGCTGTAAAGAAACAGGCAGAAGACCGCCCTTTTCTTGAAAACATTGTCAAGGGAATTATCGAAGGAGAGACACGCGTGCTCGTATCGAGCATGACAATGGAAGAGATCTTCACCGAGCGTGAAGTCTTTAAGCGACGCATCTTTCGAAACATCCAGGGGGAACTTTCGCAGCTCGGTCTGACCATTCTCAATGCAAACGTGAAAGAGTATGCCTCGCCTTGTCTTCTCATTGCTATTTGAACCCAATTAACACTGCACAGGCTTAAGGACGCCCCCGACTCCGTGTACTTTGCATCTTTGTCGAGGAAGGCACATGAGGGTGCCGTAAACTCTGCGAGAATCGATGTGCGTTATTTTATTTGTTCGTGTTCATATTGCAAGTATTGATTTGAAGATAGGTGGCAGAGGCCCAGCTACGCGGCAATGTCGGGGAAGCTAAGCGGAAGGGAGAGCAAGAGCGCGAGCTAGCCAAGATCCACGCCGATACGGCAGTGCAGAAAGTAGACCGCGATCTGGAGCGCGCACAGGCCGAGGCAACGCTGGCGACCCAAAAAGCTGGTCTAGACCGTGACGTGGACATTGCCCGGATCGAAGCCAAACGTGCGACCGAGTCGAAGGACGAGGCGCTTAAGCGTGATGTCGAGATCAAGCGCGCGGCTGCGGAGCTGGAACGCCTCCGCGCTAGGGATGTTGTGAAGGCCAACATTAGCCGGGAGTCCCAGCAGCAGGCGGCAGACGCAAAAGCATACGAGATATCAGCAAACGCACGAGCTAACCTAGAGAAGGGTCAGCGAGAGGCTGAGGCCTCAGCATACAGAACCAAGGCCGACGCGGACGCATACGCATATGCCATCACCAAGAAGGCCGAGGCGCATCAAAAAGAGAAGACTTTAGAGGCCGAAGGCTTGATGGCCATGGCTGGCGCCTATCAGCAGATGGCAGTCGCCTTTGGCGGCCCCTCGGGACTGCTCAAGTATATGATGCTCGAGAAGGGCACGTACGTCGATCTTGCCAAGGCCAACGCCGACGGGATCAAGGGATTGCAACCGAAAATCAGCGTTTGGAACACGGGCTCCCAAGCCGGTATCACGACGGGGGAGGAGTCTGGACCGTCGGCCACTAATGGCGCCAGCATCGATACCCTACGAAATGTTTACCAGATGCTGCCGCCGCTGATGACAACGATCAATGAGCAGACTGGGATGACTCTGCCAGAGTGGCAGTTTGGTCGCCTCGCCAACGAGAGAAATGAGAGCGAGAGGTCGAAGACGATCACCGCTGGCAAACGTAACTAAGCCCGGCTGTTTTAATTCAATGTTTTAGCTCTCCTTTGCTGTTATGTTCTAAAGTCCAACATGGAATTCCAATTTTTGTTTTTAACTATTACTTGTTGAATGCGTTCGATTAGGATTTCGCCGTTTTACTTTTATCAGATTGGCAGAGTAGCGCTTTAGGATGCTTGCTTCCCACTTCATTTTTCTTGGTGATTTGTAGTTGTTGGGTGTTTTCCGTTCGGAAGCACGGTATCTACTCAAAGTGCAGAACGGCAGAGGGGATAGTACATATCAATGTGAGAATGTACTATTGCGGCCGTAGATTTCAGTGGAATTGGCCGCCGTTTTTACAACTTTGGCAGCGGGGACACAGTCACATCGGTGTACAGTGTATCACTGCACAGGCTCTTGGCACAAGTCTTTATTACACGCTGACGGAACGGGCGTCTCTTTTTAACTCGCCCTGGTAATTAGCACATTCGTAAATCAATTATCACGAGACACAGCCTGCCCTTCGTAGAACCTGTTCTGCATTGCTTTAGGGATTTTTATGGTGGCATCAACCCGCCGTCTAACTAAGCTCCTTCCCATTTATTGATTGTGCGTCTCATCCAGAACGACAAACACCTCGAAGTCCGCGCGTGAAAACCTCACAACAACGAAAATGGCGGCGGCAACTAGGATAATAAAATTCATCGTGCAAAATAAAAACACGACGAAATTGCAATGGTAGAATCAAAACCCGCCCTATGGGCATCAATGCATCGTCCTGTCCTGTGTCTGTCTATCATCCATCCCTCTCCCCGTCTTTCTCACACAATTTCATCACACGACAGCCTAGCGCCTCACAGAATTCATGCGGTCATAGAAGGCCCTCTACGGCCTCCCACAATCTGGCAACCTCTGGCAGCAAGAATTTAAGCAGAGATTGGCTAGACAAGACATAGGACTTACCAAGGTCCCCCATGATGGCTGTGTGTACGTCAAGCCAGGAATTATTATTTTCTACTACATTAACGACTTTACTATTGCATTAACTTCTAACCAAGAGTTAGAAGCATCCCGCCTTGTAGCTGCTTTTAAGAAAACTTTCGATATCTTACGAGGTAGCATCCTCTACTAGATCTCGGCCTTAAGATTACTAAAACACTTGCTAGCACTACTATCTCCTAAGCTGCCCACATTAACAAGCTTACCAACAGCGTCGCAGGAATTAAAGCCTGCTACAACCCCGCCTCTACTAAACACAAAGCTTGTTAAAAGCACCCTCCTCGCCTCTGCTTTAACTACACAAACCTACCAATCTAAAATCGGAGGCTGTCTTTAGTGTTCTCTATCTACCCGGCCGGACATTTCCTTCGCCGTCTTACAACTAGCCGCTTTTTCCTCCAACCCATCAGCAACACATTGCAAACTTCTACAAGCCTTCGCACATACCTCCGCAACACATACGCCCTTGCACTTCTACTCCTAAAGAAAACCCATAGGCGTTTCGGCTCTTTTAAGTTGATTCATTTCATCTTTTTTTCATTTCATCCTGCTTTATTTTATCTCGCTACTTTTCGTCTCTAACTTAAGAACACACAAAAACACGGGAAAATAGGGAAGAGGGAGGACAAAAAGGAAACACACGCGCACCAGCCGGAATATAGGGACGCCCTGCCATAACTCATAACTCATCGGCACCAGAATAAAAGGTTACCAGCGCGATGGGAGGGCCAGGAACCTTCCGACATGCCATACACGGGCAGGAGCGACCAACCGCAGAGCATCTAGCAGGGAAAGAAATCAACAGGGGCTGGTAGGAATCCCACCAAGTGATGACGTACGGGTAAGATCTACCCCTAGCTCCGACGGCGCAGCCACCACATGTACGAAAATGCTACAGACCCTGATAAAGCCTAGCATAGCGCGCCCAATACTCTAGGAGGTCGGGAATGCCTACGGCCCTCCCCATCATCATTATACCCACTCCCCGTAGGCAGTTGCTGCGCGAAAGCGTTCTTCGGTTTGCCGACATACAACAGCGCGTTACCCGGAGCTGTTGCAAAGTATAGATGGTTCCTCATACCGTTGCCGAGGAGGCGTGTCGTCTGGTTAGTGTTGCTTGGAGCTCTTACTGCATACTAGGGAGTTAAGGCCAAGCGGCCCGGGTTTTTGCTCGTGGTTTTCATCTGGATGGGATTCGCTCTGTAGGGGACATCGCCGGCAGCCGTCGTTACGAACTCGTAGTCGAAATCAATACTCAGGAGTTGCGCCATGTGTTGTTTCCACGGGGTCTGGATCGAAGACCCGGTGTCGTTACCCAAACGAATCTAGACAACATTTTCGTCATGGCCATTAATGCGTACATTTTCAGTTATCTAGTATCTTCCGCGTTAGAATTGAAACGACAGAACAATGGAAACGACGACCTGAGAGAAGGAAGGTTTTTGGAGAAGCTGTTTCGTGAACAATCTGATGGCGTTGCGGATACCCGCTATAGGCATACAGACATCTAGGCAGGTAACTTGCCTATGGCTTCTTCGCACGCCTCCTTGTCATGACGCGCTTGTCGACGTCACTCAGCTTGTTGAGTACTATTATAGCTTCTACTGCGAAAGTGCTTTCCTAACGTAACTCAGTAATTCGAGCTGTGAAGCCGAATCGCCTTCCGTAAGTCTTGCCAGGACGTAATCTATTCGGTACAACGTGGTTAGATACCGAGGGCGCCTGACTAAACTGTCTCTTGGTAACCAAAGGCCGTATGAAAATCTAGAAAAGCTAATATATATGGCTCACTTTTTACTTGAGGTTTTTAGCGATGCCGGGCTCAAAATAGCGAGCCAAGGCGGCGTAGCGCTGGAAAGGACACTAAGCAAAATCGGACATGCACTATATTATGAATGTGACGCAGCGCATTCGCGGAATAGGCCTCTGTGCCCACTCCATACTTGTAATGGCGGTGGGGAGGGGCAAACCTGGCGCTTTATGAAGATATCACCCCACATTCATTCTTGCGACAGGATCTCAGAGGCGACTATCTTGTTACAAAACACACCCTGCCACCATGACCTCAAATTACCCTACACTAGCGACGACGGTAAAGGTAAGAAGTTCATTTAGATTGCAAACTTACAGATTGAGACTGAATTTCTGTCAATCTCTAATTAGCTGCGAAATGGTAAAGAGATGCCACGAATACAGCTGGGCCTGTATATGATGTCCCGAGAAGAGGCGGAACATTCCGTGGGAGCCGCATTAACTGCTGGCTATCGCGGTTTCGATTGCGCTCAGATGTATCACAATGAGAAGCAAGCTGGCAAGGCCATATCCGGCTTCCTAAATAGGCCGAACGGAACAAGCCTTTCCCGCGAGGATATTTTTTACACGTCGAAGCTTGCAGAAAACAGCACAGTATATGACGATGTGCGGCGATCTATCAAATCATCTGTCTCTGCGTGCGGGCTTGGATTCATTGATCTATTTCTGCTTCATAGTCCCTATGGAGGTACCGAGGCTCGCATTACGAGTTGGAGAGCAGTGGAAGACGCCATCGACGCCGGCGAAATTCGGTCAGGGGGTGTTAGCAACTATGGAACAAAACATGTGAGTGGCGTAACCTAACTGGTTGGCCTTTTATCATTTGGATTCTCATGTTTTACACACAGATCGAGGAGCTTGTGGCAACAGCCCGCATAGCGCCTGTTGTGAACCAAATTGAGGTGCATCCGTTCAACACTCGAGCTGATATTCGGGATTGCTGCGCTCGCCATGGTATCACTATTGAGGCCTACGCACCACTTGTGCGTGGCATGCGTATGCGACATCCCACAGTGCAGAAACTCGCCAAAATTCATGGCTGTACCCCGGCACAGCTTTTTATGCGCTGGTCACTTCAGCATGGAATGGTCCCTCTACCTAAAAGCGTGCATCCCGAACGCATAGTTGAAAATGCCGACGTTGATAGAATTGCGCTATCAGACGAGGATATGGACACACTTGACGGACTTGATGAGTACCTTGTAACGGACTGGTTAGCTCATTGCTATATCTCCATTTTGCGCAGAGGTCACATGCTAAACTGTTCCTAGGGACCCAACTAACGCACCTTAGACGATCTATTTTCGCATTCGAGAAGGAAGGTATTGCTCATTTTCACCTCTTCGCCCGTTTTTAAACTCGAATAGTCGCCAAATAAATTCAAACCATCTTTGATATTTTGTTGCTTGACTGTGTAATATGTACAAGACTGACAATAGTAGAGCCATAAGCTTTTATACACAAGATCCAAATGGAGCCCTTTGAATAACAGGTTACTTGCCTCCTTCAAGCCTACGCTCTGATATTCTGCTTGTTAGCGCAATGTACTGTGAATAATTTGATGCAAACTCGCTAGCCTTGCATTACAAAGGGATCGATGTTGGCTTTCCTAGCAGGGCAGGAATTATCAAACTGCCACTAACGAGAATCTTATCAAAGTTATGTACCGAAGATTGATGCTTTTAAGAATCATTAGACGACTCAAGCTAATAAGACTTCGAAAATAAGACATGTTGTCCCGCCAAATTTGATGTCATATGCGGGAGCCACTTCGACTCCATCTCACCGATAACTGTCATTCCAACGAGTCCAACTAAAATAATAGGAAGTTCTCGCGTTGTCCAGCCGCTCGGTTCGGCGATTCCTGTTGCAGGTGCATATGCCTAAACCTAAAACTACGATAGGGAAAACATGTAAGCACATAATACTTACCCGGCCTAGAACGTTAAAATCCGCTGTAATGTATATCTTTCCGTCTCCAACACGCTCTTTTAAGTTCTTGATCACTCCTCTAGTCCTAAGCACGTCGATATCTCTGGCGGTGCCAATATCAAGCCAGCACTGCGATGGTAGTAACGGTAGCAGCAACAGTAGCAGCGCCGACAGCGACAGCGGTATGTAGAGAGGATGCTCTATCCGTCGTACCTTTTTCCTTATCGGCGAAAAGCAGTATCGATAGCAAAACAAAGCAGTACAAATAGCAACTCTCATTACTAAGCGGAATAAGTACAATACACCAAGACCGGAGTATCGGCCATTGTTAGTCATAGTCACGTGGGAAACGGGGCACATACATATATTTTGGCATCGAGACAGTGAGTAGTCTTTTGGGAGCATGCAACTCAGAATGGCAGAACCACAGACAATCCGGCCGGCATCCAGCGAAAAGGAGAAAAACAATGAGGAGCACCAGTATCTAAATTTAGTCCGGGAGATCCTGGAAGTGGGTGAGCACCGACCAGACCGGTAAGATGTCGCAGGCAGGACATATGAAGGGATCGGCGGCGGGGCTGACTTGCATACGCGCAGAACCGGCACCGGCACATACTCAATTTTCGCGCCACGGCCACTCAAGTTTTCGCTGAACCGTAATGGAACACCGGTTCTGCCACTTCTGACGACCAAGCGTGTTTTCCACCGCGGTGTCATTGAAGAGCTGTTGTGGTTCATCCGCGGCGAAACGACGTCAGCGCCGCTCAGCGATCGTGGCATCAAAATCTGGGACGGCAACGGGTCGCGCGCGTTCCTCGATCAGCTCGGCTTCCATGACCGGGAGGAAGGGGACCTCGGGCCCGTGTACGGCTTCCAGTGGCGGCACTTCGGGGCTGAATACGAAGGACCGGCTGCAGACTACACGGACAAGGGCGTCGACCAACTGGCCGAAGTGGTGCACAAGCTGCGTACGAACCCGTACGACCGGCGCATCCTTCTCTCTGCCTGGAACCCGCGCGATCTACCACTGATGGTGCTGCCGCCGTGCCACATGTTTGCCCAGTTCTATGTGTCATATCCTAGCCGGGGGAGGGGGGCAAACGAAGCTATCGGCCTGGCGTCTGGCGAAGCGAGCAGAACCGAGGCCGGACGTGGTCACCTCCACTGCCAGTTGTACCAACGGTCATGTGATATGGGACTTGGCGTACCGTTCAACATTGCTAGCTACGCACTACTAACACACATGCTGGCCCACGTGTGCGACCTCGTGCCCGGCAGCCTGACGCACGTCATGGGCGACGCCCACGTTTATGTCGACCACGTCGAGGCACTGCGCACGCAGCTGGAGCGCGAGCCGAGCTCGTTCCCGGACCTCGAGATCAGCAGGCCCAAGGGTGGCAGCATTGACGGCTGGCGCCTAGAGGACTTTGTCATCAAGGACTACAATCCGCAGAAAGCGATTACAATGAAAATGTCTGTATAGCAACGTGTTGGTAGTCGCAATTACAGTAACTCTGTATGGGGTATCTCGTGCTCGATATGTACAGGTAAAGATATAGGTAGTAAGAAAAATCTGGAGGACAACAGCATCACCGGCGCGCCTGGTTGCCAAGCTCCTTTTCCCAGACGGCCAGGGCGCTCATGACGGCCATGACAGCCCAGCGCTCGCCCAATAGGCCGCTCGCGCCGGTACCACAGAAGGAGAACTTGAGCTGTTTAGTGAGGCTCATCAGCGCGTCCGACCAGACCGCGACGACCTCACACCCGTCTGAGGTAAGAAAAGCAGAGACGACGCGTGGCTGGCGCGGACCCAGGCTTCCCGTGCTCAGACGTACCAGCTTCCAGCCGTCGTGGGAACCACCGAGCGCGGCGATGGCGCTGCCGGAGCTGTGGCGCCACTCAAAGGCCTCGTTGTGCACGTTGGCCTGCGTCGTGCCGACTTCCATGACAAAACGGTACGTGTGTGACCAGCCAAAGACGAGCTCGAGCGGTACAGCCGTCGAGCCGCCACGATAGGTCAGTGGCGGCGGCAGCGTAACGGACATCTGGTCGCTCAAACTAGAGAAGTCAACACCAGCCAGCAGTGGTGCTTGCGCATTGGGGCCGTTGTGCAACGCCACCGTCGGGCCCGTGTTGTCCCAACCGGCGCAGATATTAACGGCATACAACGGTGTCTGCTGGTGTTCGCCCAGAGTATACGAGTTGGACAGGTTCCCGCCGTAGAGGTTGAAGGTTGGGGGAAACTGACGACCCGTGGGGACGGAACCGGGAGCGGGCTGTAACGCGGTACGTCGGGCGGCCGTCGGACGGTTCGGCAACACCGGTTTCGCATCTACACGGATGCGACTGGTAGCGGCCGCCGCCACTGCCGGTTGCTGGCTGGGTTGGCGGACAGGTGCGCTGGGGACGGAGGCGGGTGAAATGCCAGTGGCTTCCTCGTACGATGGCGGAGGACCAAGAGGCTCGGTGGCCGAATTGTTAGGGAGCAAAAGGGGCGTGGATGGTGTTTGGTTCATCACCCCATTCGTCGCGTTGCTGCTGGCGGGCGGCCTTGACGGGCCAGCAAAGTCCGATTTGGTGTCCATCTGTACCAGGTTTGCAAGATCGGGATGGCGAGTGGGAGCGGGAGGACAGGTGCGCAGGCGAACAGGCAGCGAAAGTCGGTGCGGCTAAAAAGATGGTCAAAGGCGGCGGTTTATTGATTTAATCACTGTACTTTGTATTATGGCTACGAGAAAAAGTAGGACCTTAAATCTGCTGCAAGCTAAAAGCCTTGCCTGCGTCATGCCCCCCAGCCACAGGGCTGAGCGTTATGGGCGCCCCGCTAATCGCCACATTAGACCAAAAGTAGCGAGGACGATTGGTAATTCGTCAGTACAAACGGGGGTTTGCAAAACGTGCTTCGGGCATCGTATCTTACGTCTACAATTCAATCACGATAAACTATTAACTGAACCGTGTCACATATAGGACCGGTTTGTGTAATTTACATCCAAGAAATCAAGATGAAAGCCCAAGAAGGATCTCTGTGGTGAACATGGAGTAAATCAGGTGAGACTGCCCAGAATTTCAAATTTATGAAATCGTCTACCCCTCTACACGGTCCATCGTGCCGGGGCCCGGCTGCGGATGGGCCGCACGCTAGTCTTCGGGTACATCAGCGGGCAACCTCAAAGCGGAAGCGCAGGTTGCCGTGTCGATGTCGATGACTGCTGCCTCAGCATTTTCATCCTCCATCCTTCCGAATATTGAGCGGTGTCAGCGCAGATAAAGTGCAAATAGCCCTGTTACGCTAAGCTCTTGCAAAAATAAGGCGCGCCGAGCCGATGAGGGCGCAGCGGGCGACCGTCAGCGTCTGCGTGGCCTGGTCCTGGCCCAGCGCCGACTGCGGCTAGCTCGGGTACTACTGACTAGGCATCATGCGCATTGCCAGTGGTCAAAACCAGATGTGCAGCCAAGCCGTCAGGAAGAGTACACAAGCGTTAAGTAACTGCCACCGCAGGCAAACGGCAATGTCGTTTTCGGTCCGGATCGGCACCGAGACCGCCAGCAGCATATGATGCCCCATGGTCAGCTGAAATTATGAATGTATGGCGGACGCGCAATTTGGCCTGGTCCGACGTGACGATTTTCGCGACTGTGCCAACGTTCTTGTCGGTCACTCAGCATTGTAAACAGTCGTCGTGGCCAAACAGACGAGGGAGTAATATTATACGCACGGCTATTATTACATCTTGACGGGGCTTTTGTCAGAGTTGACTAACACAGGCTGCAGCACCCCATTACAACATGTCCCCGTTTTCTATGGAAACCACATCTCGGTAAGAATAATGCATATTTCAACGAACTTTCAGAATGAAGATAAGCTGCTGTCCTTTGACGCAACTCGATCAAAGTGGAATTGTTTGCTTCTGTTGTGCTTAGGGGTCTCTTTCCTGTGTTTGATGACCATGGTGACCATTTTAAAGAAATTACAATCCCAGGCTCAGCCTGCATCCAAAACTAATCATCCAAATCCGGGTCGACCACCGTGCCCAAGTCCCGAGCCTCCAGGAACGTGCGGCCTACCAGTTGATCTGGTAGGTAGTCCTGCTTCACACGCCCGTTCAGATAGTTTGGGTTGTACTTGTACTCGTGGCCATAGCCCAGTTCCTTCATGAGCCGCGTCGGGGCATTGCGCAGGTGAATGGGAATCGGCAGTGACGCAACACCCGGTTCCCGTAGAGCCGCATACGCATTGTTTAGACCTCTGTACGCCCTTGTGCTCTTGGGCGCCAAGGCCAGCGCAACGGCACAGTGCGCCAGCGGGATACGCGCTTCCGGCATGCCGATCTGCTGCGCCGCTGTGTATGCCGAAGTGGCCAACGTCAGCATTGAGCTATCTGCCAGGCCGATATCCTCGGATGCGATCGCCACCATCCGCCGCGCCACAAATAGAGGGTCCTCGCCCGACTGCAGCATGCGCGCCAAGTAGTATAGCGCCGCATCCGGATTCGAGCCGCGCACCGATTTGTGGAAGGCCGAAATCGTGTCGTAGTGCTGGTCACCCGCCCGGTCGTACACTAGTGTTTTGGTCAGGGCCGCCTTGAGGTCCGACTTCGTGAATGGCGCGCTCGTTCCCGTCTCCTTATCCGCCATACGCGGACGTGCCGCGATCGACATAGCCAGCTCCAGCAGATTGAGGGCCGTTCGCGCATCGCCGTCAGCGAACGCCGACAGGTAGCCCAACAGCTCACTGTCAATCAGGGGGGACAGCCGGGACGTTGCCGTCGGTGCATCCTCAGTCTTGACTGCCTTGACCGCCGCCTCGCCCATCGTACCGACGTCGCATTCATCGTGGCTAACCACGACGCCGGTCTCCTGCATTACAGCTCGCTCCAAGATGCCCTGAATGTCTTCCTTGGTTAGCGGCTTGAGGGTGAATGTGCGACAACGCGACAGAAGCGCCGCCACAATGCGGAACGAAGGGTTCTCTGTCGTGGCGCCGATCAACGTGACCGTGCCGGCCTCAACCGGCTTCAGGAACACATCTTGCTGTGCTTTGGTGAATCGATGAATCTCGTCGCAGAATAGGATTGTCTTGCGGCCCGTCAACACCAGCTCGTTCGCCGCGTCTTGGAACAGCTTCTTGCATTCCGCAATACCGCCGCTACTTGTCGCATTCATCTCCACAAACCGGCTTCCCACCTGCTGCGAGATGCACCGCGCAATCGTCGTCTTGCCCGTGCCCGACCCGCCCCACAGAATCATCGATGGCACCCGGTCCGCTTCAATGAGCGCCCGAAGCACGCCGTTGGAACCGACCAGCTCCTGGCCGAGCACGTCATCCAGGCTCTGTGGACGCATGCGTTCTGCTAAAGGGGCCTCCCTGTTCGCCCGCTGCCGCTTGGCGACCGGACCGTTCTTTGCGTTCTCGGAAGACACCTGTGCTACTACTGGAGTGCCTTCCGCCGGCCCACTGCTTCTATCCGCTGGTGAGTGGTGGCCCGGTCCCTCGTCAAAGCTCCGCTTAACTCCTGCCACTTGTATTTTCGATGTTTGCTGCTGTGCCGCCTTTCGTGATGTTGCTCCGCCGCCCCCGTCACCTCCCGTACCGATTATAGTTTGTCGTTTGGTTAGCGGCGCCTGGAAGAAGCTCGACGCGGATCGTTTCTGCGAGGACGGTGCCGGCGAACTTGAAGGCGGTGTTGGCCGCATGGGCCCTGTGGCCGGCCGACTGGCAGAGACTGTGGCGTCCTTGTCGAAGATATGCTTTGCACATCCTGAATCTAAGTGCGCGTTGATGTCGCTGGACCGGACCTGTTTGCTGCAGATAGGGCAGTCGACGGCGGATGTTGACCCAAGTGATCGAAATGCAGCAGTTGGCGGTGGCGGCTGCCCCTGTGATGGTGGTGCCGGCGGTGTTTGTGAGAACATAGCTGTTTTCAATGTGTAACTCTCTCAACGTTTCTCGAAGCCAACGAAACGTGTCATGGCCGCGCGTGTGCTATTTGTATTCAAAACTTTGGTAATTGGGTACGCGAGAGAGGCGCCGCGCCAAAATGCATGCTACAGGAGGACAATCACGTGATCCAGCATAAGTAACTACGGCCGGGTCTTGCACAAGCTTTTTGGACGACGGTACAGTCCACAATAATGTTGCTTTCGCAATGACACAACTGATGCTATCAAGTACTGCTACGCTGGTCAGTAGATTCGCACATCTGGATAAGAACCCTAACCAAACGCCTCCGATGCCCTTACTTTCAGACGCCCGTACATGTCCATAAAATACAATAAAGTGTCTTCGTGTCTTCGCCCTGAATTTCGCTAAACCATAAATGACTCGCCACACCCGCATTGTTCCTCTGTGAAGCATGTCAGCAGCTGGAGCCGGGAGAGAAGCTGTGAAGAAGGCGACACTTACTAATGTTTGGATTCCGAAACACAAACCGCTGGTTGAGCTTGTCTTCAACCCAGTCCATCTCGCTCCCAATTATACTGAAGAGTGCCTTGCTGTCCACAAGGACCCGCACTCCGTCTTGCTCCACCAGCTCGTCAAAGGCACCCGGCCTGTCCACATACTCCAGATTGTACGCCAGCCCGCTGCAGCCCCGGTTGCGCACGCCGACCTTAAGCAGCTTCGGTTCTGGCCCCTCCAGCAGTTCCCGCACCTGCTCGACAGCTGCTGGTGTCAAGTGCATGGCCGCTTTGCGAGGTGTGCGTAGCTTGGAGCGTCGAGTGGCCGACTTGGGAGTGGCGGTGACTGTCGGCTGGCTCTTGGAGGCTGTTGCACTACCAGAAAACTGGCTCGGTTCTAAAGTAGTGGCTGGAGTTGACGGTGCTGCGTCCTGTGCGGGGAGAGTTGGTGTTATGGCTGGCTGCGGTGTACCTCTCATGGCGGGTTCCGATGCAGTCGACCGGTGTGGCTGGGTCGGGGGCGGCGGAGGCGACCGTAAAGTCATCTGTGGGACGGATTCGGGGTACAGTGAGTACCGAGTGTACGGCGTGTTTGCACCAGAGGTGATGGCCGAAGTTGTAGTTGCGTCTGACGACGGCGTCACGGCGGCGGCGGTAGCGGACGCAACGGGGAACTGGGCTGCGGTTGAAATAGATATGAACCGCCGGCGCATATCGTGAAACTGTTGTGGCTGCAGAGACAGTCGGCTGTAGTCCGGCGACAGTGGCGGGCCCTGCTGCTGCTGCTGTCGAAGCAGTCGTTGACTCTGGCGACAGAGGAGGCATACCGAGGTTCGTCTCGGTAAAAGTAACACGCCGCTCATAGTCGCTTCTTGGTGGCCGTATTCTGTCTTCGAAATGTGTATTCTTTGCGCTCTCGAAAAGGCGGGCCGGAAATGTATCAGAGATGTATCAGAGACAATCGGGCGGATATGTAGTAGCGGGGGGGGGGGAAGCTTTGAAAAGGGCATTTAAAAAGCCGGATTTCTGAACAAATGGCCGCATCAGAGTGGTACCGTGCAATTTCCGGATTTATAATGCTTTCCACACTGTCTTATCCGCGTTTGGCCGGACCAATCAGCGATGCTGAATTGGTCAAGTCCGGGAACGATCTGTTCAACAAGCCCGTTATTGGATGGCGAAACAGCCTTGCCATTCTTGGGTGTAAGGGTAATAAATATCCTACAAACTGGTGTCCAAAAATATCTCTCATGTCATTCTCTGCTTTCGACGAGAGCCTTAACGTCCATCACTGCAATCCGCGCGACCTTTTTCAAAAGCGTCCGCTCATCGGCTTCACGGTACCTTTCCCAGCTGTCGAGACCTTCTTTCGCCTGGATGCTAAGCGTCTCATAGCCCTGTTTTATGGTCTGGGCAACTTGCAGACTGGTCAGCGCCGACGACGACGATCCGCCTCCTTTAACACGGCCGCCCTTGCCGCCCTTGTTCAATACACCGTCTCCCAACATCTGCTTGTAATGCGTGCTGACGCTAACTAGCGTCTCGATGCTACTGGCCGGTCGGCTCGCCAGCTTATATGTGTCACGGAGTTTCACAATCACGTCACCAGCTTCGACTACCTTGTAAAAGAGGTCGTCGTAAGCAGCTGGGGTTGGCAGAAACGACTCGCCTGCCGACAGGCCCAGCGCCAAAAGATTGACCACGTGATCCACCAAAGTCTCCGAGTGCGGCTGGCCTTGCAGATCGGCGGCATAGGTCGTCAGGAATCGGACAAGGCTGATTAGTGACCGGAAGAGCTCGGCCCAATGGTAAGCCAGTCGCGTACGTGTGCGTGACAGATGTGCCACCAAGCGCAGCAGGATTCCCACACACGAAGTGTACAGCCCGACGTCCAGACGCCTCTGCAGATTGTGTGTGATGCCATCCACCATGGCATCCATCACGCTGGCCGCCAGTGGCCGAGGCAGCTTGGAGAGTGGTAGATGTGGCACGCGCTGGCGACAAAGGCGCACCGGCGTACGACTATCGTCACTGCACATGCGCTTGCACAGCGTCGTATCTTCGACCAGAAGCCGAAAGACCATGAGACACACATGCGTGTAGAGTGCCGTCCGTTGCGAGCTAAAGGCGTGTTGCAGCAGGTATGACGCCAATGAGATGAAACTAGCGATTGGCTGCTCGATGGCATCGGCAGATGGTTTTGTCGATCCTGTGGCTGCTACCGTTCCTGTCGATGTGACTAGATTGAAACAGAACAGTTTATTGGCGTGTGTGAAATCGTACGTCGCCAGCAGGATGGCCGCTTCTGCGTCCGGCAAGGTGGCAAACATCCGGCTGGCAGTCTCGGCGTCGAATACAGGTTTCGGTGCTGGTTTGGGGCCTGGGGCCATCGCGCTCAGTCCAATCATCCCTAGAGTATTCGCCAGCGTCCATCCCTCCGGCACATCGTCCTGGATGGCCACGTACGAATTGCGGAGACGCTGGCAGCCCTCGCCGACACTGCGGAGGATCGTCTGTATGGCTGCCTCGTTGACAAAATCGGCGAGGCGCAGTTGATAAGGGTTACGGAATTCGAATTTGTTATAATTGACAAGGAGGCCAAGAAGGATGAACGAGTCGAATATCTCGCCTGGGCTTTCTGCATCGATCACGACCTATAACGGAGGTCAGCGCTTCTAGTCACGGCGCGGAGAGGAGAGGTGGGTGTAACTTGCCCGCATAATCGAGGGGAAGAGATCCCGGTGGATGAAGTAAGTGAGGAGCGTTGTCTGATAAGCCCCAGCCGCTGTGGCCAGAGCCACGTTGACGACCTTGGCCCGTAGCGCTTGTGTCTGTCCATACCGAAGCAGGCCATCTAGCACGGCCACAAACTCGGTCATGACCGTGTCGACTCGGGTAAGCCCAGCCAGTACGGCGATCACATCTGAGCTTGGGTTGGTATACTTCTTAGCCAGGACGGCAGACAAAAATGTCGTCAACGTGTCAAGGGCGGCAGCGGTGGCCGTTTCCGCGCGAGCAGGCCTCTTTCCGCCCGCAGCCCTGTCTACGCCCTTGTCGGCGATGCCCTTTGCGGCGGCTGCGATAGCCCGCGAGAAGAGCGCACGGGTTTGGGCCTCCACCGTCATCAGCTGCGCCGGCGACAGAGCATCGATGCGCTGGCGGAGGGCACTAGGATCTGGTCGTAGTAGGAAAAACTCGGTCCAGAAGCCATCAGAGGATATGGGGCCGTCGTCGTCCTGCTCTCAAGGGTTAGTTGGGTAGGACGCGTGCTATTCGGCGACCATTACGGCGGAGACGCACAGAAAAGAGCTCGTCGTAAAGCTGCACGATCTTGGGCTTGAACACCTCTGGACGAGGCTGATGGGTGAGCGGGGACTTTTCCATGATCAGCCGGGACTGCAGGCTGGAGCGCGGGGACGTCGGTCAGATCATGCGCCGTCCCAAAGGGATACGGAAGCAGTTGGCAGCTCAAAAATGCTCTGCGTAGCGTCGCGGTGGATGGAGCAGAGATTAATTACGTTGCCTCTCAACAGCTTTTGGAGCTAATAGGGGTCTGGCTTGGTCTTAGCGCGTAAGTGGGGGAATCAGCTGAAGGTACTCTGTACGCTCCCCAAATGCTTCGTAAACCGATAATCAAAGTTTGTTGAATACTTTTGAATTTTATCCTAAATCGACGAGGACAGCCCTCACCGATGCGATTATTTTCGCACCTGACACATATCGCTGCTAAAATATGATTAGTGCAGTTGTCCGAAACCCAAAACCGCCATCAAGAAAACAACGTTCTGCGGCTCTTGAAAGGATTATGCTCTCGAAAGCAGAATGCAAGCACCTAGAAACAAAGGCCTATACTCCCCAGCTCCCGCGCCGTTCGCGCATGCCCCAAGTCGGAGAGCTGATGCTGCCCAGGTCTGGATGTTGACGGGCCCACTCATAAATATACAGCTTTAGGGCATGCCACCGTGGACAGTCGTCATGAGAGACCGTCCCCCCATTCCTATCCTTTCCAGTGTCCAGGGATATGTGTCCTCTAGCGCGGCCGGCGTCATCGGTATCATTGGTGTCATCACGCGTTAGTTCCGCGATGGGAACGCGAGAGATCTTAGATAGCTCCTCGTCGTAGGCCCGGGCCATGGCCGGATAGCCGAGAGATAAGTAGTTGTATACCTGTGTTACAAACGTGTCTGTAAACTCGGCTGCAATCTTGGCCTCGAGTTCGGCCGCCCTTTTCTCCTGCTGCAGCCGCTCATCCAATCCCATAAGAATATGGAGTCCCTTGACGTTGGCTTTGTTCTGGAGATGCAGCTGTGAACGATGCTGGCCGAGCCGGAGCGACATCGTACCACCGGCAACCAGGTGTGTCGCGGGTAGGGCATTCACCGCCGCAGAGAAGAGCTCAGTTCCAGAGCCAGGTTCGCTTTGAGTAGCACCATCCACAGAGTCCGGCTCTGCACAGACGCTCCCGGGGTCGCTTGCACTGAACGCATGACAAAACGGATCCGTTGGAGAGCCAGGTGGAAAGGGTGTTGCCAACATCACAGGACGGTCAATGGGCGCTAGAGCTTCGTTTTTCTCCTTTGAATAGCAATAACCGTTCCACAGACCATGTTTGCCGGTAGCGTCGCGATGGGAGTCTTTTTTTTTTATGTTGCTTAGGCTCCACAGGTATTCTGGCTCGAGCTGTGTCTGTTTCGGAGAGGCGCACATGGGAAAGACAAGGTCCTTTCCCAACATGGGCGGCGGCTTGCGCCGTGATCTTTGAACGTCGCGTTCTGCAAAGAGATCGCGATTCCGATACCCTGCAAAAGGGCCGCGACCACGGAATTGTGTGTCAGTGGGAATATGAGGCAGTGCTGGTGCCGGCTCTCGATGGGTATCAGCTGCATGCATCAGAGGTGCCGTCGGTAAAAGCGGCATCAGGGATTCGCCAATTGGCCCTGGGGTGGAAGATACGCTCTGATGGAAAATCTCGTCCCCGTCATCCTCGATCTCCCCTTCCACCTCCCTGAGCTTGCGGGCATATGCCGGGATCCCGCGGTAGCCATCGGCGGCACCAGGAAATACGAAGGCTGTTTCCGGAATATACGGCATGTGTTCTCCTGTCATTCGGAATGGTGGTGAGCCTGGCGTGGAGCGGCGACTAGTGGTCCACATTGGATCGCTTGGGGGGCTTTCGATTTGCATATTGTCCAGCTCCAGAGTCGAGATGCGATCGACACGGTGCGGCATCGTCGCAGGGACAGCCAGGCCATGTATCTTCTCAGTATTGGCATCACTGTCGTCAAGTACAGGACCAGAAGGCGAGGCTTCGCGAATTATGGAAGTTGCCCGCGCGTCCAACAGATGCCCATGGTGTTCCTGCATCTCCCGCAGGGCCCAGCCAACATCTTCTGTTAGTGAATCGCGACGTGAACGTCGTCCGGTACGATAGGTGCGCGAGCCCGTAACGCTGCGGCTCTGCGGGTCGCTGCTGTCATCGTCAGAGCCCTCCCGGATGGCAAAGTGCTCGGCGCCGCCGGCGCGGGGCTGACTGTTGGGAAAGGCGAGCAGCGCATCTTCGAGAATACGCTTCTCATTTTCCCGGACAAGAGTCTCGAAGAAGTGATCGGCCGTCTCATCATCACAAGACTCCCGGCGGGCGAGGGATAGCACGCGGCGGTGCTTCTTGCGTGTCTTCGGGGCGTATATATGGTTGTGGTAGGGGGTGATGTCGGTCTTGTCGGTGGGCCTGGTAGCCGGGCCAACATCACCAACACGGCGGGAGCGTCGAGAGGACTCGATCAGCTGGGGAGCAAAGCGGCGTCTCTCGTTTTTATCCTTCGCCTTGGACCAGAGCTGGCGAGGCGGTGAGGGCGATCTGGGGGACGGAGAAGGGGTCGGTACGGCTGTCGGAAGGCCTGTTCTGTAGCGTTCAAAGGTGGTCTCAATCGGCACCGGAGCAAAGCGACGGCGAACCGGCGGCGCTGCCTTGGCGGCCAGCTGGTCCATGGTTTAAGGCGACGAAGAGGCGAGATGGTGTCGGTGTTCAGGGTTCCAGAAAGGAGGCGCGCACACAGTTTGGCGCGCGAATACGTGGTCCGAAGAATGGAGCTCTCTATATGTGGAATTGGTGGGCTCCAGACAATGCCCTCAATACTCGTGGTAAAGCTGGCTGTAGGAATTGTGCTGTTGGTGCATGACTTTCAATGACTTTCGCAGGCAGTCCCAATGTCCCTTTTTTGTGACCAAGCTCCGTCTCCCTCGTTTTGTCCCGGCCGTTATGAAGATCGCAGCTGGATCTGTCGGGATAGGTCAGTGGGAGGCGGCCGTGGGGGTTTGGTCAGAAGGCGAGAATCGGCAGGAGACGGGAGGGGTCACAGGGGGAAAGGGACAGGGGACAGAGCGTCGTCGAAGCGTAGAGTACAGTCACGACATGTCAAGGGGCGCGAAGCGAGCTGAGCCAGTCGCAGGCCGATGCGGTGATTCATCGAGGGTAAAATGGGCGGTCAGAAGTATCTTACTGTAGAACGATTCCGGGCAGTGGCGACCCGTTGCGTGGCGGGCTGGTGTCCATTCCTGGTTTAATTACACTCTGCCAGTCCTTTCAGCACTTGGAAGGGGACGCCACAGCAGCGCCAGGAAACCCCACTCTGTACCCCACCAGCACCCAGCAAGAAATGCCCGCTCTGCGGGTTGCGTCGTGCTCGGCTGTCAGAAGACTGTATTGTCTGCGGCTCGTCTGGCTCATACTCCGTATTATCAGGGAGTATCCAAAACAACAGAGGAAAGCGTGGCGGCGAGTGCGGGGTGGGTCTAGGGGCAGTTGGAGTACGTTAGACTATCAGAACAACAACGCGGTCCGCTTTAACAGGCTATTTTCTTTTGCTTTTGTTTGTTTTGTTTCTCGGCAATATTGATGCGCGCCGGATCCGGAAACCAAGGTCGCATCGTGGATGGTTCTGAACAACTTCGGTGGACGACCGTGTGGTCAACGCATTCTCCCCATTCTTCCCCGACAGCCACCCATATAGAAGTAACCACACCACAAAAGCCAAGGGTCGAAATTCTCATATTCGTATTTACTGGACGACATATGCTTTTTGCTAGGCACAGCCAGTTTCCACAAGCGTATGCAGCCGACATCGCATGTCTAGAGGTCACCTCCCTAAGTTTTACGAGCGGTGAGCGCCGGTCTGCACTACGGAATACGTAGTGGCTGGCTGCAGGGCCCACTCCCGTCGGGGCTCATGGACGGAACCCCACGCAGGTGAGCCAGGACACGCGAATGCGCAGGGTGCTTGAATAATCGTATTTGTTGTCCTGAACTCCTCAGGTCCAAACGCCGAAGCACGCAACACGGTGCATCGAAAAGCGCAGATTCCGCACCATATGATGGATTTAGGGTTCTGTAAGTAAGAGAGGTTTTAGCGAAGTCCTACTACCCATAAACCCACGAGCAAAAAAATGTTCGTAAAGGCGCGGCTGACACTACGAGTACATATCAAAGCGCTATCTTTGGTAATATGTATGATGTTCTGGTGGGGGTCCGCCAACTGTGTAACGCGCACGAATGGTTTGTAGAGGCCAGACAAACGGCATAGTCGTAATTGCCAATACCATAAGCTATCAATACGCCTACTTCTTTACTCCGTACTCCGTACTTTCTTGAAATTGCTGATCGCTCCCGCCTCCTTCGAAAGAGACCGAGTTCAATTGGTGACGGAACGCGGTACAGTCCATGATAGGAAATTGCGCATTCATGATGGGACTCCCCGCATCTTAAATTAGTCCAAGCAATAGCCGGTGGCCAGATTTTTGAAAGAAAATCTCAATCCGCCCTCGACACCATTTTCACGAGCATATCTCTATCTAGAATCGTCTGCAGCTACATACTCGTAAGCCGTGGCACGTATCGCATAATGTGCTATCTTCTGGTACATATCTCGCATACTATCATATTCCGTTCAAAATAAGGTTTTTGTTTATTATCGGCCGGATCCGCATTCCTTATCTACAGCCAGTTCTTGCAAGATACAGTACAGTACGAGTAAGGCTTCCTGCCCAGTATGGCTGGGCCAAGTCCTTGCTGGTGCTCTGCCTTGTTCCTGTTAAGAAGCTGGCAATTATCATCGACGCCGTGATTTCCCTCTCTTTCTTGACCATCACCGCTCTTCCAGTCACTAGCTCTCTCTCTCAGCAACGTGTCTTGCAGGCCCGCCGTTCAACATCTATCAGCGCCTGCACGATTTAATTACTTCGGGCTGGCTTCCGATCGAATACATGCCAGCGCGGTGCTGTTGAAGTGGGACGCCCCAAAGAATGGCCTTCGCCACACGCATTCCCCCTCTGGCGCCACAGGATGCCAGCGATGCCAGCGAAGATGACGCCCGCATAACAAAGCCGGCTCAAGGATATTATTCTTCGCGAATCGGCTTTCCCTCGTCGATCTCTGTACCTTCTTCACCCCCGACGCCGACTACACTCATGTCTTCGGCTGGGATCGTCATCGCACCGCCTTTGTCGTCCGTGGATGGCCAGGAGGCTACCCTTTCTATCAGAAACATGGGTGCTATTGCGCAAGCAGGGACCACGCCACGCGACACCTGTGGCGCTGGCAACAGTCTACGGAGGTAGGAATCTACTTTTGGCATTCCGCCTTCATTCTCGTAAAAGATACGAGTAGGAGTACAAGGAGTTATTAGTGTGCTAATGGCTTAAGCAGCGGAGAAGTGGCCTCTGCGCCCCTTCGTGCAGCCAAGGGTCCACAATTTCTCGTGAACATTCGATGGAAAAACCACGGCCCTCATACGGACACCGCCACAAACCTAAGCCAAACCGCCGCACCATCGACGACTTTAGTACAAACCCTTCCTTTGAACCCACCGTCGCCGTCGCCGTTACTGCAACAACCCTCCATTGTGCGGACCACCTCGTCACGGGGAAAGCTTCCTCTCCGCCAGCCTGTCCCAGATGTTCACTTGCGATCGCTCTCGGGGGCCTATGTAGGCAATATCGCCCAACTAGAAGCATCTGCCGAACGCCTTTCTAGGACCAACTCTATTGACGACGCTATAAGAGAAGAGCACCTGGAGCTAAAACGCAGTGACAGTCGACGATCGTCGGCCCTCTCGGCAAGTTTTCGTCAGGCCGCAGCCTGCGCCGTTCCAGGCTCTCCTCGGCTCACGGTCTCTCGACGCGATTTCATCATCGACACAAACACGGCCCTACGATCGGCAACTCTTCCGCAAAACGAATGCATCATGTCCTTGACATCTTCGTCGTCCACGACATCTGTCGTTGGCCATTGCCGATCTGATCCGGCAGAACAAGCTACTGCTGCGAACACTGCATTTCCCTTTTTGTCACGGCATGGGCCGAGCAAGGCTTCGGTCCATAGTAGCCGGTCCGGACAAGTCAGCCTCCCGGAAATCGCAGAGACAGAACCGCCTGCCACTCTGTCCCAGAACGCATTGGATGCTACTGATCTTAATATTGGCGGCGTTGGAGATCACAATGAAGAAGAAGCGACCCAGGTCAATGCCTACCAACCTGTTGGACCAGACCCGCTCTCCGTTACGGACGTGGTCAATAGCGATTTGGCACCACATCAGGAGTCATGTGAGCCACCAGCCTTTCTGGACGGTAATATACAGCCCAGAAGCTTGACGTCAGTGAACGACGCAGCCGGCGAGGTTCATGTACCTTACGACCATGTCACACGGCTGGAGGTTGCTTCTGGACGACCGGGATCACGCGCTTCGGCCAACACTTACGATCAGGCTCAGACTGCCTTCGGCGATTTCGATGGAGTTCATTGCGACCCGGATGCGATAAGCGAGCGTTTTGTGGCAGGAGCATCCGACACCGATTCTCTACGACCGCCGACCTCTTATATTGATCCCGAGAGCGGTCGCCAGATGTCATACTATCCTGCCCGTGTGCCTGCGATGTTACAGCTTCCTCCCAAATTGTCCAAGAACAAGGCAAACGAAAGGAATAAAAAGAGATCGCAGATCGTCACCATGATGTCTACGGCAGATTCACAGGCAAAAGATGGCTCTCCCGCAATAAACAAAGTGGCAGATACGGACACAGATCGCGAAGCAGCTACTGGGCTACCAAGTGAGCCCGCATCAGCTGAGTCAAGCGATGCCATTCGCCTAAGTCGCCTCGCGGATGTTGAAAAACGGAGAAAGATGGCAGCATTGGGCCCTGTTCCACCTCAGCTTAGGGCGTCGGCTTTTTTCGACTTGCCAGCATCGACGGCCGACCTTAAGCTGAAGGATGGATCCGCATCGGACACCCTTGATGGCCTCCTCGACGCAGCGGCGACCGCGCCTGTCAATGCATTTACCGACCATCTGTTCGCCGGTCGTTTTGGCGCAGTCGTGTCTTCTATGGGGAAGAAACGCAACAAGAGGCAAATGGCCACTGCTTCTGGGTCAAACAAGGACAAATCGACAAGCGGCCAAGCTCCACTGAAATCACGCGGGTCATTTGCAAACCTCGTGGGACATATCAGGAAGGTCAGCGAGCCTGCGCGCTCAGCGAACGATACAAAATCTCTCACGGGCTCAGTCAAAGGCCGACGAGACAGGTTCGCTGATAGTAATAACGATGAGCAGTCGTCAGATCCGGAGGCGGAGGGCAGAGCAAGCTTATTGACCCCCGGTGAGGATGAACAGACTGGCGACGGGAGCACAAGTGAGGATGAAGACGAAGCCGAAGACGATATGTTCGAAGGCGCACCAACGACCTTGGTTGCCGAGCTTCAGCTTCGTAAGCAGCAACAGAAGCTTCGAACGCAGCCCACCTACAAGGCGTTTCCCAACGGGATGCATGCCACTCTTTTGGAACTGGATACGGTAGCCCAAGTCGAAAAGAAAGCCAGACAAGGCAAGAAGGTGAACTTAGCGTGGGAGGACCCAACTACAAATCGTGCAGACGATGAAGATGATGATGAAGATATCCCGTTGGGCCTTCTGTACGCTGCAAAAGCTGCCGGCCACAACGATATCTCAGTTGTGGTGGCCGAGATGAACCGGCCGCTCGGCCTGATGGAGAAAAAAGAATTAGAAGACAACGAGCCGCTCAGTCGACGTCGTGAACGATTGCAAGGCCGCAACCCCGACGAGCTTTTGAAGCGGCAAAGCGTACTCAATCTCACGGCCTTGAACATAATGAGCACGACCGCTGCTGTTGACCAACAAGCCGCAGTTGAAAGTGACGATATAGGCGAGGTGGATGGAGAGCCTGTCGCTGCCCGGTTGCGTCGCATCAAGGCCAAAGAGGAGAGCGTGTTGCCTAGGGCGCGGCCAGTGAGCGCCTCGTTTTCGGCTGAGCTGCTCAGCCAATTTGGCGACCTCGAAGATGAGGCTAAAGACCGAGAGGGCATGAAGGAGAGTACACAACCGACAGAGGAGGAGGAAACATTGGGGCAACGCCGGCGCCGGTTGCAGGCTGAGAAGAAAGCACGGGAGCTGGAGATGCTTCGCTCCGGCAATGTGACCCGTGGAGCCTCTGACGGAATTTCTTTCAATGACCAAGCCCTGGACGCACTGACGGGGTCGAACCGCCTCTCGCGGCGCTGTTCCATGGCGGATGTACTGCACGCGCATCCGCTCGAGGCGGCACGTGGGTTGCGAGACCCTCGCGAGATCAAGCGACAGCAGGAAGCGGACCATGCAGCAGCTCGCATAGCCTACGCAAAACAGCAGAGAATGGCGGCAATGATGGCGCAAATGCCTCATATGGCGCCAACTTCCAAAGCTGGGAGCGGTGCCGCCAAAGTCGGCGGGTTTATGGGAGGTCATTACAACAACGGCAGCGGCGGTCTGCACATGTCGTCGGCTCCGTATACTCCCGGTACGGTGTCTGGGTTGTGGGCAAACGCTGGGTCCATGACCGGCCCAGTGGGAAACACTGGGGTTCTTGGCCCCTTTGGGACCATAAACCACACAGTCTACCCCGGCAGCATGGCACAAGGATCTGGCAATATCGGCATGTCCGGGCCCATGGCAAGCTACGGACACGGACACGGCAGTCAGCACAGCACGACGTACGGTGCAGGCCAGCAGCCGGCCATGGGCGGATTTGTGGCGGCTGGCTACCGAGCGAATCCCTACGCAGGCTATGGCGATCGGCCACAGACGATGATCGCTCCGCAAGCCGGAGAGGTGGACCAGGTTGAGCGGTGGCGGCAGGGCGTGATGCCATAAGCAGCTGCTTTTTGGCGTTCTTTTGGGGCCATGTGTGTTTATAACCGGCATAGTATCGCGTTGCAAGCTTGGCTGCATCGCGCTGAGGTTTGGACAACAGTGATAGGACTTGGGTCTTTGTGCAAGGCTATTTTATTTGTAGCATAACTAGGGGAATAATAGCAGGGCATGCCTCCATGCACTTTTAATTAGACGTCGAGAGTCGGAAATAGGATAAATGTAATGCACGATATCTAAAATGCCCAATGTCACGAGATGTCCAGTGTTCTCTCCTGCTGTTTCCTTCCGCTGTCTCTGCCGACAGGATGCATTCGCCCGGCCGGTCACCTCCACTTCGAAAACGCGCTCGCGGATTTCTTCTGCACCTTCGCCGGCGGTAAGGCGCCGCGCTCCTCGCCGTCATCGTCCTCCTCGTCTTCATCTTCATCCACATCGTCAAAATCCACATCATCGTCGTCTACTATACTAGCTTCATCAGCCACCTCCACGTCGTCCCCACCCTCGTCCTCACCATCCTTGAGGTCGTCGCTGTCATCGTCGTCGTCATCCACGTCCAGGACCTCGTCGGAAACTGCTGGGCTGCCAACAGTGGCCGACGCACCCGCGACAATGACTTGACCGGAGATGTCATCCTCCTCCTCGCCCTCAACGTAGATCGCCACGTCTTCCTCCTCGTCGTCGACTAGGGCAGCTCGCGAGCCGTGACGGGCCCGAGCTCTCCGGCTGCCACCGGCAAGACGGCCAGAATCATTCTCGAAGCCGACGTGTGCGTTGCCGCGGTGGCCACGCCGCAGTTGCATCTGAGCCTCCAGCATGTCCAGTTTGCCCTTAAGTAGTAGCAAACTGTCGAGGCCACGCGCCCGCTCCTCCAGCGCGCGGTGAAGCTCCTGCAGCTCCTGTGTCACACCCGGCTGGCTGGCAAGCGCGCCGCCGTGTGTGATCAGCGTCCACTGGACCCATCCGATCAGCGTCTGCGCCCGGCCGGGGCGTCGGTACATGCGCGCAGCCAGCTTGTGTAGCAGGACAGCCGCCAGCGATGGATCGAGACGCTGGACGGTGTTCCGCACCCACGTCTGATCTGTCGTCGTGTTGAAGCACACCTCCAGATTAGCGTCGTCGTTGTTGCGCAGCGCCGCATTTAACAAGCTGCCCAGAGACGCCAGGCTCGGGCCCGCCTTGGCGACCACACCGTTGTTGGCACCGTTCGCCAGCGCCGCGTCGCCCTCTGTCGCCTGCTGCAACAGGCCTAATACCGCTGACACGTCCACTGTCTCCTGCTCACGCACGAGGTCGCCAAACGTCGGCTCATCGCTACCCGCGTTCGCCTCCTTGTCCTCGTCCTCTTTCGTGCCATTCGCGCCCTTAGCCCTCCCGTTAACGAAGCCGCTGAGTACCAACTCAGCACCGCTGCCCTCCTCCGCCTCTTCGACGACATCCATATCCTCCACATCTTCGTCCTGGTTTTCTGAATCGCTCGAAATTTCCACCACAGTATCGCCTTGGTTTAGTCGGGTGGGCACATTTTGCGGCACCGAGATGACAGACACGTGTGGCTCGTTCAGCCGCTGTTTTATTATTGGCTTCGCACTCTTCCTCGTCGCCGGCCGTGCGACCTTCACCGGCTGTGCTTTTCTCTTCGTTGACGCCATTATCTTTGTTTGAGTTTCGAGTTGAATGGCGAGGGAAGCCTATTGACACTGAATGCAGATTGGTATCTGGCTTATAAAAATACCGCTTCTGCCCAAGCTATTTTTGTTGTTTCTTGGTTCTGCATATGTTTGTGGAAGGAGACCATCTGCGAGTTTTGGAGAATGTAAAGCCATAAAAAACTTCCCGATAGCAAAAGTTAATTTTTTATCAGCTCCACAAGAGATACAGATAAGATCACGTGTCGATATCGCGTTTGGCTTTTACGATCTGGGGCTTAGTAATGAAGCTCTGTTATGGGAGGACAAACTTAGATAGCCATAAAATACACGAAATTGCAATTCTGAGATCGGCCGTATCTGTCGAGTCCTTGTATGCTGTGTCTTCTGTCTTCTGTCTTGTACTTCATAGCTGAAAGCTTTTTTATAATGCGCCGTTGTGGATGTGGTTTGCTACAGAACTGATCTCTCAGCCCGGCGCTGTGCTACGTAAGAGTAGCCAAAGTTATTCTGTAAGTGGGGCGGTCTGTTTTGATGCCTGGGGTATTATTACGAAATACGAGTCTCCTTAAGTAAGCAGCGAGAATACTTTGTACACGTGATTCTTGCAATTGGCGTGGACTGAGCCCCGAAATTACGAATACTCCGTAAAGCAGCGGCGATGCCCCCAACAGCCGGACACGAACAAAAACAACCGTGTCGCGTACTCGTACATCACGCGTCGCGGCCAACTTCCCAGACAGTCGCACGATGCACGAGCAGGCCAATGTGCTGGCTTTCTCTAATGCGCAACGCGGTTTCCAGAAATCGCTGTGAATACTCACCCGGGTTGCCCCATCTACGAGAGTCTGACTTCGCTTGCTCGACTGTTATGTACGAACTGTGCAGCCATACGCCAAAGAACCCATTGGCTTTTTTTTTCGTCGTTTCTTGTTTTCCTTCGGAACACATTGCGTGGTTGGTAGCTCATGGCTGGTGATTGGCTATCCGTTGCTAGGTCGCAAGCAAGGATACATAAGCACCTCCCCATTTTAACTTTTCCCTTGTTACCTTCCGTGTCCTTTGTCCTTTCACTTCTTTCCTTTTTTTTTATTGTCCCCTAGCCACAACGCACAGGCCACCCCCAGCGGATCCACATTTCTCACACTGTGTCGAACCATAACGAATCAGAGATAAGAACAGATCAGAGGACTTCGGAGTCCTCAAAATAAATACCTCCCGCCTTCCAACCGGACAGATATGTGATTTTTCTCTGAAAATTTAAAAAGCGACGTACCTTCGGTCCCACACAACCAATCATCGCTCCGATCAGCACCCCTTTGCTGACTCCTCGCGCGTCCAACCACAAATACTAATCTTTCTTTTTCTCCAATTTTTATTTTCTAATTTGTTTCTCTTCGCCCGCCACACCAACCGCCACAAATACCCGCCACACCCGTACCAGCCACTATTGAGAATCAGCCCAGCCTTCGCATCAAATGTCCGAATAATGTCAGTACCTCTCTAATATGTCATGATAGCTCTGGCCGCCGCGGTAAAGCGCGCGCGCCTCAAGCATGCATATTCCACCACGCGTGGTATCGCTAACGGTGCTATTGAGCAGCTCTCTCTGTGCCCTCGCTTCTCCCTCTCGCCGATCCCACGCTACACGGATGGCTGTCGTGATATCGTCGCACTCGGCCAATATTGTTCATCCTAATCAGAAAGCAAGCCCAAACATGACGTCTGTCTCTGATGAGCATGTGCCTACGAACAATGGCGTGAATGGGTAGGTGGCGCGTCCGGCATTTTTCATTTATTTCGCGTCGTGCCGCCTCGGCTCTGTGTTTGGCTCGTCCGAGCGTTGAGCTTTACCCTTCTTGTTCAGATTTTCCTCATGTGGTGGTATCACCCTTTCGGCGCGCATACGCGTGCGAGTGCGCGCATGTGCATATGATTGCGCGCTGTCGTCTGGCTTACTATATTGCCTCGCGATTGTCGCTTGCTTTCTCAGCGACGTGCTTGCAATAATTTAGCATTTCTCTAACGGAGCACTGCCCACAGACATGTCCTCCCGGCGGCTATGGCACCAAAAACGGACGCTGCCACTACTGTCGACACTGTCAGCAACAGCGCCAAAAACGCTGAGGCATTCGCAAAAAACGAGTCAATCGATGCGAGTCCGAGCAACGGCAACGAGAATGTGGAGAAGAAGCCACACGCACCAGAGACACTTTCTGCCATACCGAACGATGATGGTACGCCCGCAGCAAGAGCTGGTAGCCAGTCTTCTATCGAGCAAACCGGCACTGCAGACGAAAAATCCACTTTGACAGAAGCGATCAAGAAACCGCCGAGCGCGGCGCAGGAGGACGTAGACATGCGCGATGTCGCAGGGGCGTCGCAGACTGCGACGGTATCAGAACCAGAAAAGGCGGCCACCTTACCAACCGTGGATGCGCCAGCTTCCACAGTCACGCATTCGACTAGCACATCTTCAGGCCTCCTCCCCTCCCTCCGCGACGACAACACACACGAGCATACCTCCACCGTCACTGTCGACATAGCCATGACTGATGCATCTTCGAATAAAGTAGCGCGTGAGCGTGAAGATGATGTTGAAGGTGGGCGATCGGTCAAGCGTGCGAGGACCGAGGATGCCGAGGCTGTTAGCGTCCCAGCCCTTAAGAACAACATCGAAGTGACGGCAGCGCCGACTAGTGAGATGCAAGTTGACTTGCTGCCCATTGTCATTCCTCCCCGTGTCCGTGCCTCAACCAAGGAAGGCAGCCTGGCCGACCCAAAACTGGACAGCTTCCCTATTTCACAGTACGCCAACCGGGAAATTCGGCGAGTGCTGGCAAGCATAAAGAAAACAAAAGTGGGCAACAATTTCAAGGATCCCGTCCATAAGAAATGGCCATTTCTGTGGGATTCCTACACCCAGCGCGTTGCCAAGCCAATGGACATCAGCCAGATCGAGCGCAACCTGAGGGAGAACGCGTACACCGAGCACGGCGAATTTATCAACGACCTTTTTTTGATCTTTGAGAATTCTGTTGCCTTCAACGGCCTTGGCAACATTGTCACCGACGAGGCCAAATCTCTAGTGGACAACTTTTTCATCCGGATGTCGGAAATATCATCCAGAGAGCCCCTCAAGACAGACAAGAAGGACGCGAAGCAACTTCCGACCCGGCAGACAGAGCCTCGCGCGGCGACAAATCGCCGCGAATCGCGAGGCGCAGCCACGTCGCCCATTGAAGAATCGGTCACCGCTATGGGTGGAAGCCCGGTTGCCGTATCCACGACGACTACAGGCTCATCCGGCGCCGCACTTGCAATCGGTGCAGAGTCGAACAAGTCTGTGTTTGCCGTGCCAGCCTCGGGTATGCCGATTATCCGGCGAGACTCTACCAAAACGGATGGCGACCGTCCCAAGCGCCCAATCCATCCACCGAAGAATCGGGATCTTGGATACGAGCCGAAGAATCCAAAAAAGAAGCTGCCCGAGTTTCGATTTTGCGAGGAAGCCTTGAAAGAGCTCATGAAGCAACGACATTACGAGACGAACCACTGGTTCTTACGGCCAGTAGATGCAGTCGCGATGCAGATCCCTACATACCACAAAGTGATCAAAAAGCCGATGGATCTCAGCACCATGCAAACCAAGCTGAATATGGGGGAGTACAACTCGGCGAAGGACTTCGAGAGCGATGTGCAGCTGATCATCAAAAACTGTCGAAAATTCAACGTCGTCGGTGATGTGGTTGATGCGGCCAATCGGTTAGAAGACCTGTTCAAAGCCAAATGGGCGGAGAAAGATAGCTGGATTGCTTCGCATACGGCGCACTCAGCGTCCGTGATGAGCCCCGCAGGCGGCTTGAAGGACGATGACTCGGAAGATGACATTGAAGGTAGCGACCTTGATGGCGACGAGATCTCCGTAGCGCCTGCTTCGAGTGACACGGTCGACGCCCTGGTTAAGCGTCTGGAAGAAGAGAACAGCAGGCTGAACTCTCTGCTTATGGCCAAGATCCCAGACATGACCATGATCACCACGCAGCAGACCGTCCTTAATATGATTCAGAAGCAGATTGTGGAGGAGAAGACGAAGCTAGCAGCGTTGGAGGCTGATAGAAGATCGCGGAAGCCGACGAAGACCAAATTCGGCAAAGGCAAGAAAGCAATGTCGGGCGCCGCAGGCCTTGCGAGAAAGGGATCGACCGGTGCAGTTAGCGGGGCTTCGTCAAGGAAGTCTTTCGGCGCATCGGTGAAGAAGGCCTCCCGTCCGAAAGCTTTCGGGCAGGCTGAGAAGAACGTTGTCACAGATGGTATCAACAATCTGGACGTGCACCAGCTCGAGAAAGCGATTGACATAATTAAGAAGGATACCAGTCAGGAGGTAAGCAGAGGCTTTGTGTTATGGTTCGGAAGCGCGTGACTGACCAAATTAGGAGAGCGAAAGTGGCGAGTTGGAGCTGGATATTGACCAGCTCTCTCAAGATGCGCTTGGAAAGCTGTACGACCTTATCACCAAGGCATTCCCGCATATGCGCGTGAAGACAGACCGGAGAGTAGCCACGGGAGATGTGTCTGGGGTTAGCAAGCCGAACAAACCGAAGAAACACAAGCCGATGGGCCGGCTGGAACAAGAACGAAACATTGAAAAGCTTCGGGAAATCAAGGCGCAGTTCCAGCGTCCGGGCAGTGGGAGCCAGGAGCCTCTTCCATCGGTGGAAGTCAATCCGCCGGTGGGAGAGGAGGAAAGTGAAGAAGAAAGTGATATGGACTCTGAGGAAGAATGATGGAAAGTTCCGTCCATCCGGCCCTTTTTTCCATTAAGGGCGACTTTTGGTACGTTGCCCTGGGGAGCATTTCGCGGCTGGATGCTCTGCGACATGGCTCCCTGTATCATGTATTATTTCTGTGGTGGCGCGTCTCCCTTTGACATTTTCGGTATGTGACTCGTGTCATTCTTCATTTCAATCTATAGGACGCGGAGGCATCAATGGGGGGACAACCAGGCGTATTGGTGCGAACCCGAGCCAGGCGTCTGCTAGCTTTTCGGCAAGGAAAACAGGAGGGACAGGCTGGCGTGAGGCATTGTTAGGATTTTTGTAGAGACGCGAAAATGAAAATGATGAGGTATCGAGTCAGATCCTGAGATTTGGATTGAGCTGCTTTGACTGCCGTTGACCTTGCATAATGTCCGGTTTTGTCGGGCAATGCCCGCTAGATGGAATAGGAGGATGACATGAGTGAGGGGAAGGCGGTATTTTCGTAGGCGTCTGTGCAATGCCGATCCGTGAATTAACCCGGCGTTCCACACGAAGAGCTGCATAAAGAAGGGCGGTCGCCCACCCAGACGTCGGGCGCTCTTTCCCTGGCAACACTTTTCCCTATCAAATCCGATACCAAAGTTGAAAGCCCACCACCATGTTTGGCCGTGTGCTCCTTACGCTTGACGCAGTTGCCCTGCTGGTGGGCGCCTTGATAGCGGACTGGAACGAAACACACATTTTCAATCCGCGCTGGCCGCCACACGCAAAGTGAGCCTCTCAGCTACGGCGGGATTGACGTGCCGCTAATAACCATACCTTTAATTCATCGGGTAGATTCCACAACGCACAGACCATGATTTTGTCCGTGTCGCTCGGGGTGGCCACGCTTGTCTACACATGGCTGCCTCCGCGATCAGTGTTCACACTCCGATCGGCGGCCTTTACCGGTTCTATCTATTGGCTGGCTGGGCTCGGCAGCGCGCTGTTTCCTGGGACGAGCGGCCTCGATGCCGAGTTTGGCGGCCCCGGGTTCCCACAAGCGCCGCTGTTTGTGGTGTTCGCTGTGCTTGCCATCGGAGGCTGGCTCCTTGAGGCAAAGGGGACGCAGAAAAAGGTTGGAAAAAGGGCATGTGCATAGCGGGCTCATACGAGTGCCAAGGTAGAAAGAAGTACGTGAACGGAGTATGATATTCATATGCTGGACCTGTACAAGTTCGCATAAGCGCAGCGTGGAGATGACCGCAAAGCCCCCTGGGGTTTGGTCAGGCCGCGTCACTGGGCCGTCTTGGCGCTGTCTGTGCTGAGGAGGTTGGCTGAAACGAGTTCTTGGAATTTCTACTCGCAACTGTCCACAAAACATGAAGAGCTTTAATTGTTAGGGGGTCCCCTCGAAGGATCCACTATTGGCTTACGAGGCAGGATTTGCCCAGACCGTGCGGTTAGGGCATATGCACAGTTTAATCAGTCACTTATTAGCTGGGGAATACCGTGCGCGGCGCACATCCTGAATGGGGTGTGCGTGGACTAGGTCGTGCTGTGGCATTGGAACGCGCAAGGTGCTGTCGTGTGCCTTTCCGCCAACCGTTTGTCCCGATCGTCATTTCTCGTAATAATAGTGCGTCTGCTTTCCAGCATCTTCAACCTGTTCGCCTAAGCCATATCGACAATTCTTTTTTTTTCGATCACCCTGACCGTGGTCTTTTCCGTTTTGGATTGGGCACCCTGGAAACGCCGCCTTCTCTCTGACCTCTAACCATCCAACTACTTCTCTTGGCTCCGCTGGGTTTCTTGGCATTGCAACTCGATCAAATCGCACCGCATCGTCAGCCTCTTACACGCGACGACATCACGGGATCGCTATCTTTGCTTTTTACGGGAAGCCCGGATTGTTCGGGGGCTCGTATTTTCTGGACTCGGGCGCTTTCAAGTCGGCCGTCCAGTCTTCACTGCCCACTCGTCACGGCGGCACGATTTTCGACCGAACGGACGGCCATGTACACGCCCAGCACCAGCCCCGAGTTGTCGGCGACGACGACGGCCGCACATGGCTCAAAGCGCGAGCTGTATGAGCAGTACGGCCTGCGGTCGCTGCTGGTATTTTTCACGCATCGAATCCTCCGCAGCGGCCCGAAGCTTCTGCTCTACCTGGCTATCTCCATTTCGATCCTGGTCATTGTAACGCGTTCATTATCAATTGGCGTGCCTGGCCTTTCCGTCGTCACCAACCCCAGTCATTTGTGGCAGCAGCACGTAGTCCCCGACTCCGACTCCGACTCCGACTCTGACTCCGACTCCGACTCCCATACCACCGCCACCGCGCCCGCCATCAATATCGAGAGGGGCAATGCGTCGCTCGGGGACGGTCTGCGCATCGTCGTCTTTGGCGAGAATGATGTGGCCACTTCTCTCCATCTGCCCTTCCCCAACACCAACATCGACCAGCGAAACATTTCATGGACGGAGGAGCTGTGCGCTGAGGTTCGCAACACCCTCCATACTTCCCTCTCGCTTTTTCTCGTTGTGTAACCGCACCTGTTCTCACACAAACAGTTGGCCTGTTCCACATACCTGTCCTACGTTCCTGTACTCCAGGAACCGCAACGGTCCCTGACAAGCAACAAGCTATACAGCGAAGCGGTTGACCGTGTGCTAGCGAAGTCGCAGGCCAATTCGGTACCTGCCAAGGACTTCACGTTTGTGTCGACGGCGTATCCTACACGTTGGGAATCCCCAGATCTAGTGGCGCAAATAGCGGCCTTCCTTTCACGGCCCAAGCCGATGACACCGCCCAAGGAGACAATTTGGGTATTTTCGTTTGGCTTCTGGGACGTATGGTCGCTTTCTGCGTTTCCGTTCGAAGACGCGGACAGCTTGATTTCGACATTTGTGGCTGAGATCTTTTACCACATTGAGAGCATATATGCGGCCTCGCTCGACGGCAACTCGGTCGCGTATTCCGACTACACCAGGTCCTCGCCCGCCAGCAACAAGCCCAGTCAGAATGCGTTGAAGTGGGATGACGACTCGGCGGAGCCGTTCCGGGTCATCATCCCGCAGCTAATGGACCCGTCGCTGATGCCGGGTTGGTATCTTCAACGACCGGAAGCACCAGCTCTGCACCTGAAGCCAGAACAACTTCGCAATGCGGTGCGGTTAACCAAGAGGTGGAACGAGCTAAGCCGGTTTGAGATGGATGGCTGGCTGAAGAAGAATGCCCCACTTATCTCGGATGCGGACAGGAGCGAGACTGCGGCCGGGGATGCGGGCAATGCTCCAGAGAGAAAGCGACGCGAAGCCTCAGTTCCGGCCAAGAACCGGTGGCGGGATGGGATCGTTGTGCGGCCGGCGGAATTTGTTATGGACGCAATGATTGATGGGCAGATGCAAAAGACTGGCATCATGGACAAGAATGGGTTTGGGGCCTTCCCGGCAATGGAAATGTTCAAGGAAGTTAGACGGCCATGCATCGTGATGCCTGGAGAGATTGGGGAGGTGTTGGGCGAAACAAACATGACAGCGGGGCTTGGGGTGGGGCACGCCTCGACGGTCTCGGTGTGCGAGTCGCCCGATGACCACCTCTTCCTCACGGCGTTTCACCTGGGGAGGCGAGCCATACACGAGATTGGGCGGATAGCGGCGGCGATTGTGCAGATGGACCGCGACACGCGGGAAAAGCTGGAGGGCGCGCTGAAGCCGTCCCTGGAAATAGACCGCAAACCGGCATCGTGGAAACTGTATTTCGACATGATTTAGGGGTGGGTTTTTCGCATCGATGGAGTTCTGGAGTTTTGGGGGCATTCTGGGTGTACAAGGATATGTACCCTAAACATCTGGTTTATGGCGCCCTTTGATATGATATATACTAGACGCGGCGCCGGCGTCATTTGGTAGCTGTGGGTATCTGTTTGTCTATCTTGGTAACCGTCCTAAGGGCAAGAACAAAAATGATTGAGCGGTCTTCTGATGGCGTGGCTACGGGTCAATGTCGCGGATGAGGCGAATGTAGAGGCTGGCTCCAAGGGCGGTGAAGATGTGCCACCAGCCGTGCATCTCGAGCAGCCAGGCGAAAGGGAGGCCGAGGGCGTGGCGAGTGGTCCGAAGGCACGCGCACAGCTCAAGATCGACATGCCAGAGAAAGAAGCCGAAGGCGAGAGAGCCGACAGCGCGAACAAACTGCATGAGATAGTGGCGACGGTTGACGACAGGGCGACGGAAGAAGACGAGGAAGAGGGTGCGGATGCCAGTAACAAGGATCATGACCTGAAAGGCGAGGACGTGATGGAGGATCTGGGCAGTGGCGATGTAGAGGGCAGATGCGGCGACGACAGCGGCAGAGGACGCGATAGCGGCGGTGGTGCTGCGTGGCCAAACGCCTTGAAGGAGGGCGCCGGCGAGGACGAGCATGGCGAGCTCATCGCCGTACTGGGTCGTGTGCTTCAGGGTCGCATGGAAAACGAAGGAGAGGAAGCCGAGAACCCAGAGGGAGACGGCGAGGAGGTCGGGTCGAGTCCACGAGGGCGGTGGGGGGTTCTTTTCAGCCTTTGCGGAGGCCGGGAGGCCAGGGTAGCGGATGGCGAAGTAGACTGGGGGTTAGCAAACCGAGCGATAGTAGGGCAAAAGAGGGAAGTCATACTGTAGGCTACGTTGGTCATGGTGTTGACGAACTCGGCGATGAAGAGGGAGACGGCGTAGTCCTCCTCGCAGAAGCTGGCGTACGGTCAGTAGGTCCTCGAGGCGGCGGAGCTGGTCTGCATAATCGAAAAAACTCCGGAGCGAGCGAAATGTGAGAACGAAGGACTCACTTGGCAGTGCTGGTCGGCGGACCCCAGACGCCAGCATTGGCATAGGGGTCGCCCGCAAAGTGGCGGTTGTGGTGGCCCATCGGTGGTTGGCAGAGGTGGGAAGCAGGCGAAGCAGGTGAAGCTGGCGAAGAAGCTGGCGAAGAAGCTGGCGAAGCAGGCGAAGCTGGCGAAGAAGCTGGCGAAGAAGCTGGCGAAGAAGCTGGCGAAGCCGGTGAAGCTGGTGAATAGCTCGAGCGACTTTAGACGACTCACAGCGACGGAGACTCCTTTTACGTCATTCTATCATTTGGCCGTCGGCCGAGAATCACGCGTCTTTGTAGTGAGATCGCACTGGGCCGCGGCTGCGCCTTGCCTTTCCCGGACGGCGCGGAGAGGCGAAGCAGTCCGGACACCATCACATGTTGTCTGTCCGGGCGCAACACCTACTCGTACTGATGTCTCAAGTCGAGAGACGAGCTCCAGGCAGCCAAGTAAAATGTGTGCATGATACAAGGTGAGTTAAAGATGTGCGTGGCCTTCCCAACGATACCAGTGTGTCGCACAGTCCTTCTCACCGCCCGGCAGAACTGTTATCTCCTGGATGGCCAACGTCTACACACATAGCTCTGGGCTCGTACCCCGACCGATTGACATATCCCTTCCTCTATGGCACGCTCACCATCGTCCTCGGGTCTGCTGCTGCCGCTCCCAGGCTCGCCCGCGTCGTCGTGGGCCGTGTACCGCGCGCGTCTAGGCGCGGTTGTCGCCAGCCCCCACTGGCCGGTCGCGATCTCGTTCTGGCTCTTTGGTAAGATAAGGTCGAGATCAAAGGCCACCACTTGCTACCCGACAACACAGGGCCGCTAACCCCCAGGCCTCATCAACAATGTCCTCTATGTCGTCATCCTCTCGGCCGCTCAGGACCTTGTCGGTAACCTGCCAAAGAGTGTCGTTCTTCTGGCCGACGTGCTGCCATCTCTGACGGTCAAGCTACTGGCCCCCTACTGTATCCACCGCGTCTCCTACGCCGTCCGCGTCCCCCTGCTCGTCCTGCTTTCAACGGCCGGAATGCTACTCATCGCCACCTCCCCCCCCGCGGCCGCCCCGACCGTCAAGCTGGCCGGCGCCGCCCTTGCCAGCCTTAGCAGCGGGATCGGCGAGCTCAGTTTCCTCGGGCTCACCCACCACTACGGGCCCGTCAGTTTGGCCGCCTGGGGCAGCGGCACAGGCGCCGCCGGCCTCGTTGGCGCCGGCCTTTACGTCTTGCTGACGGACTGGCTTGCCTTCTCCGTGCACGCCGCCCTACTGGCCTCCGCTGTCCTGCCGGTAATTCTGCTAATCAGCTTCTTTGTCGTACTTCCGCGGGAACGGCTGGCCTTGGGCAAGCAGAACATGGCCGTACATAGCGGGAGCGACAGCGATGAACCCGGCCAAGCGAACGACGACAGTCGTCCCGACCACCCGGAAGAAGCCCTTTTATTGCACCGCCGCCATCGCCGTCGCGCCCCTTCCACCTCTCTCGCTGCCAATCTCCGGCGCATCCGCGTCCTGTTCATCCCCTACATGCTACCGCTGCTGGTCGTCTACATCGCCGAGTACACTATCAACCAGGGCGTTACCCCAACCCTGCTCTTCCCGCTTGACCGCAGCCCCTTTGCCGAGCACCGCGCGTTTTATCCGTTTTATGGCTTCCTCTACCAGCTCGGCGTCTTCATCTCCCGCTCATCGACTCCCTTTGTCCGCATCCACCATCTGTATCTGCCCTCGCTGCTGCAGGCTGCCAACCTGGCCGTGTTGACGGCCCAGTCCCTCCTCTTTGACCGATTTCTCCCGTCAGTCTACATAGTCTTCCTCATTGTCTTTTGGGAGGGCCTTCTCGGCGGTGCCGTCTATGTCAACACCTTTGCCGAAATCATGGAGCGCGTTCCCCTTGAGGACCGCGAGTTCAGCCTCGGCGCCGCCTCTGTCAGCGACAGCGCCGGCATCTGTATCGCCGGTGTGGTCGGCATGTTCCTCGAGGTCGCTCTGTGCGACTGGCAGGTCCGGCACGGCCGCAGCTGGTGCCGCGATTTCGAGCCGAGCCATGCGTAGCCGCCTGTATGTTTTTTACGAAACGGCCGAGCTGGCCAGAGTTGTCCAGAGTTGACTTGGGCAGACGTGGAGTTTTGGTTCTGTTTCGTGGCATTTTAACTGGACTCATTTCCTCAGACGCCTGGATGATCAAATCGATTCGAACCCATTTAATTGAGCCACTTTCATGTGACCTTAATTCTATAAATGCCCTTCTTTTCGTGCGCTGATCAACCGTTCACTACCGACATATCAAGATGCAGCCTCTATTCCCGGTATTTTCCCGTAGGCATTATCCATCGTGAAGACAGCATCGAAAGCAACGTTGGGCACCTTAGCACAGTCCCCACAGACATTTACCCCTACAGGCCCAAGCCACGTGGTAACCTTGTGCTCGAAACCGACGGGTGGCGCACTGACACTCAGCCCACGCGGCAGTCTCTTCTTGTTAGATCTAGCGGCCACAGTCGAGGATATCTCGCTCGCTGCTATGCGACTGCGGCAGCAACAACTGATTGCTACTATCTTGACAGAAACAAGGGGGATGGCGCCGAGTCATCCCCGAACCGTAACTCCGTCAGTCCATCCGACCTTTTGAAACGGCGATACGTAGGGTTCCATTTGGTACATAATAAGTGGTAGTTAGAGAGACTGTCTATATGAAAAGAGAGCACATGAAGTAAACCCAGTGTTGTAAATTCTGCCGCCCTGTCACCTTGCACTGCCCTGCTCGACGAGGCTCCGCCTCTGTATCAACCGGCCCGTGCCAGAGCCTTAGGAAAAGTCAAGACCCAGCCGTAAACCTACGGCAAAAGAAACGAAAGAAAGACGAGACGTGGCCAGCACGATCGCTAGATGCCCGGAATGAAATTAGAAAAAAACGTCCAGCATTCTTATCTAGCGAAAGCGGTGCCGCATTCCGAGGTTGCTTTGCCGCCGCTCAGTCCAACGATGCCGCATACACGGAACAATCTGGGCAGCGCAGGTGCACACAGTTGGCGCATTTTTGCTGCGTCAAGGTGAACATGCCAGCCAAGCCGCAAACATGCTATTTTTTGTCAACAAGGAGGAGCGACAATATTTGAAAGAAATCCCTACACAATTCCATTTGTAAAAGCATGTGGTCGACTTTTTGCGCTTGTGGTCCGTGTGCTTGGGCTGATGTTTTTTGTCTGTGGATGGCTGGGTAGGGCGGCATGTTAGCTACAGGTATCAGCACTTGAGGATCGACACCACGGACCATTGTTCTAGTGGACTGGGTGCCAGCGACGTCGGTGCTGGGGACAGTGTTGGGTCGGTGAACTTGGAGAGATTGGGCTAGACCGCAGCTAATAGACCGTGGCGCACGGGAGACGGGAAGTTAGTGTGTGGACAGAGTAATACGGGCAGAGCAAAAATGTCAAGAACGGAAAGAGGAAGCGTGACACATTAATAGTAAAGACGCGAAAACGTGGCCACTTACCTTTGCGCAGCCAAAAATGAAAATGGAAACGGCGGTGTGACGGAAAGAAATCCCGAGAAGCAGCAAAGCACGAAGCCGTGAATGCTCTGGTTTTGGGTTCTCCGAGGCAGTGTTGGTGAAGGTAAAAAAAACGGGCACCCAGATGATGTTGGGGCTGAGCGAGCTAGACCGTAGGAAGCAGGGCGAATAGAATACAAATAAATAATAGAAAAATGTATAACGAAAATCTCGGCTGACAATCTGAATGGCAGTCGCGAGGACAAACGAAAGAAAGAAGATGGACGCGCAACCGGTGTGAAACGAAGTAGAGATGTGAAAGAAGAATAAACGAAGGAACGGATGGAACGGGAAAGAGACAAAATAAGATATCAGGTGTGATTGATGATGGGCCAACAGGGCTCCATGCAATGGTCGTACTGCCGGGGTAGGTGGAGAGGATAGAGGAGGATACGTACTCGTAGTAGGCGAAAGAGGGAAGCGGCGTACATCCTTAGGGCGACGAAGTACTCGCAGCAGGTGAGGCGAGGCCAACGGTAGGAGAAGGGGGGGTGGGAAGATAGAGGTTGGGCAGCCACAGGAAGACGGGGACGCAGGCACAGGGGAGGGAGCGGTACAGAGAGTCGTTCTACAGGGGGGGGAAATCAAAATAGAAGGAGAGAAGACCCGTTCGAAGGAGTGGCTACTCGTATCTTGCAAGGAGGGGGCGGGAGGGGGGAAAGGCCGGTTCTAGATGCAAGGCCAATGGGGGATGGAGAGCGACGGGGGGGGGGAGGAAGGTCGGCGTGGCGGCAGGGGGGGCTGTGTTGGAGTCGCGGGGAGGATGGCTGTATCGTACACGTACTTGTACTGGTATCGTACGAGGACTTGTACTGTAATGACAGCAGGTACGCGTAGTCGTGGCCGTCGGATCAGTAGCCAGTCGTGTCAGTTGCGAGGCGTCGCGGCAACGGGTGTGCTGCCCGGTCATCGTCGCCTTTGCAATGATCACTCGCCCTGTGCCTTTAACGCGCCCATTCAAGCCTATGGCCAGGCCAGCCGACAACGTGCTTGTAAGGTACTGATTCTGTCAAGAACGATAGGGACAATCAGAAAACGACAGAAACGACAGAAACGACAGAAACGACAGAAACGACAGAAATGATCAGAAATGACCAGAAATTTGACCGGCCACACTGACCGCTAAGGGGAGGGACCAGAAGAGGGTCTCTTCTGCACGTCACCCAAAGCGGGAATCTTGTCTTTGGTACCCCCGTGTCGGTCTTCAGCCCCCCCTCCTTCTCCCCGTTCACTTGGCCCACACGCGACCCTTCGGTCGCCGCAACATGTCCAGAGATGATCATGGAGTGATGAAGGCGACATCCGATCTCGATCCTGGTCGCCTGTTACCGATCCTTCAAGAATACAGACGGCCAGAGCCCCTGTCTGTCCAGCAGTTACGGCCACGTCTGGCCCGTGCGAGCTGTTCGCCTTCGTCGCTGCCGTCGCCGAGTCCGGCCATGGCCGTTGCCGTCAGTCACCATCACTGGCGCGATACCTCGCCGGAGCCCCGTCACAATTCCGTTCAGGTCGCCTTCGGGCCCGGGCCACTAATTACCCAGCGTTTCAGTGTAGTCAGCTCGACCTCTGGATACGTAAAATGGAAAAAGGGAACAGCAAGAACGTTCGTGTTCGAAACCACGCACTTCTGAAACAAAGATAGCGTCTAGTTAGATCGCTCTTTCCATTTCGGTCACCACTTCTTCCGTCTCTTAATTTAATCCAGGCCTGCCAAAGGAAGAGACCCCTGGTCCAATTTTCTCTTCTACCGCCGGTCGCACCTGGGGCTGTTTGTTGGCTCCTCTCCCTTCTACTCGTATTCTGGAAATAAACACGGTGAGATACCGGACCCGCTGGCCTCGCTGCGGAAAATGCTAGCCTTTTCATGCCGATCCCACGCAAAAACCTCGCCGCTTGCTAGTACGAGTACTTTGGGGTTCTGGTCGACCCACGGCCATGGTCTGCTACCTCGTAGACGCCGCGTTACATTCACGAGACGTGCACGTCATTCGTTCATTCGCACGGCCCCGATCGCCACCCCCAACCGATTGGTACCCGTGAAGTCGTTTAAAATTGGCGGGCTATCGAAGAGCGGCATTCATCTGCGTGACCTGGTGCATAACGAGAGGAAAACAGACGTAAGAGGAGACAGAGGAGGAAGCAGAGGAGATGACAGAAATAGGAGAAAGGGATGGACAATAACAAACGAAATAGGACAATTTTACGACCAAACGTTCTGGCAAAATGTACGAGTACTCCGTACAGAGTACTCGTACGGGAAAGCCAAGTCGATACAAAAATACTGCAAGGGGCTGCATCCTGGCTTGTCCCCCCCAGTAAAACAGATGGATGTGAAACGTATTGTGTGGGCTGGATGTCCTGCCCGTGCTCCTCTGCCGCCAAATACTACGACAGGGCGACGTCGAACACCGGCTCCAGTAATTCGCCTCGGCCCTGGGCCTCCTCACCTCCCTCATCTGCTTCCCCATCCTCATACACATCTCCACCCCCCCTACCTATCTCTTCCCTGTCTCCATCTTCTTCCTCATCGCTGTGCCCATCTTCACCGTCCTCAGAATCCTCGTCCTCCTGGCTGCCCCCGTACGCCCCTTCATTCTCGCCATCGGCATCCTCGCTCTCCCCGTGCACATTGCCGGGAGACAACCAGCTCCTGGTGGAATTTCGGCCGTAGTCCTGGCCCATGACCCCGATCCTATGTGGCATTGTCTATGCCCCGACAACGACAATATTAGAAGTTGAATTTCACCAAAATGCACTCCTATTTTGAGGACAGCAAACTCACCCGAGGCCTATATCCGTCCTGCAGATTAAGCGAAGGGCTATCCAAGGCAGAGGCACCATCTTCGGTTACCTGCATGGCCGCAACGTGTGCATATGCATGGCTGCTTATACCAAACTCATCTGCTGTAAACTCAGAGATCGGTTCCGTGTTAAACGGCGCCGCCCGTTCGTCGAGTGTGAGTCTCTCAAATGATGAATAAAAATCCACTTGTTCGGCATGTGTAACTCGAATCTGGGCGAGAAGTTCCGTAGCGGAAGCCCGGTCTCGGGGACTTTTTCGAGCCATGTCCTTCAAGCCAGTGAATTCAGGAGTGCGAGCGATGTCCATGAGCAACTTATGCCCCTCCGCCGGCCGGCTGGGTTGGAAAGCGCGAAACTGCCTCGTATCACAAATCCACACATACGTGGCGAACAGGGACCATATGTCTGTTTTGGTTGACTGTCGCCGTTGGCTACCAGATGATACCTCCGGGGCCATGAATTTCTCTGTTCCCACGTTCGAACGTGCCTTGGCCGCGTCGTTGGACAGGCCAAAATCAGCCAGAAAGAAATTGTAACATGGGACCCCGCTTTCCTCACGCGTTTCGTACAAAATATTGTCTGGTTTGATATCGCGGTGGACAATATCATGCCTGTCCATGTATTGGAGTGCCTGGAGCATCTGAAACAAAACCGCACTCCCTATTTCGGTATCTGTAATGGGGATTTTCCGCTCCTGTTGTGGTGTCTGAACAAGAGCCTTCACGGAGCCAGCCATAAGTGGCATATATATCTCGATCCACTGATAATTCTTTCTGTCATAGTCGTATCCGAAGATGGGCAGGATATGGTTATGTCTCTGTATTTGGTTCAGTAGGGAATCTTGGCAATGTAGAGACGTGGATGGCGAACACTGCTTACGTATTTAGGTTTGTGATCTGAGAGTTTCAAAGAGTTGTTGACTTCCCGGATGGCGAGTATGTGTCTTCTGTCGTGCAAAGTGTGAAAGCGCTTCACTGCCATGGCCCCGCCACAGTGAATTCCAGCAGCCTTATTCACAGTCCCGAATGCACCCCTACCCAACTCGTCGCCTATGATGTAGCGAACTTTGGATGCATCGTAGATAGTACGCTGAGGGCCAAGTCCGGGCTGACTGTGTGGTTGTGGATAGGAGGACAGGAAGTTCCTCAAAGGCTCAGAAGCCCATAGCAAGCGGAATTTGTAGCGGCCGATGGCAATCCTTTTATTGAAGCGGGGCGTGACGACGACAGAATGCGTCTCTTTCGACATAGGCACTGTCATGGTATCATCCTCGTCAAAAACTTGGGTCGTGTGAGCTGACGATTTGTCGCGTAGCACCACAGCACCCGTCTCTGTGCTGTAGTAGAAGGAGCAATGCACTCTGTCGGCCCAACAGAGCGTGATGTGGCAGCCAGTGCTGCCGAGATATACTGAATGCTGGTCGCGAGAAAACTCGACGCGCAAAGCATCACAATTCTGATGCTGCTCTCGAAGTTCACTGTTGGCACTATCTTCGATAGCCAACTGTGCTTGTTTGTTTTTTGCGACGAGAAAGAAGGGCACGACACTATCGGCCAGAGCCGTCATGCTGTCGGCCGAGGACATTGAGTGGTGCAGAGGCAGAGTAGGAGCTAGAGTCGACTGTGTATCCGCCTTTCTGGCTGGCCTTCCGAGCTGTTTCGCAGGTCTAAGTCGGAGGCGCTTCGTCGCGCCGACATTCGGTTAGCTGATGCAATTTCGACAAAATGTATTTCTTAGGAGAAGTATGAGATGAAAAGTTGGATAAGTAGAAATAATCAATTCAAGGTGGAGAGAAGGTAATAAAGAAGTTACTCGAATGAACAGAAATGCTGCCGCTGATGCTGTTTTCTTGAGTGTTGACAGGGCAGGAGTTCGAGGAATCAGATTCTCGGGAAGCAATGATTATCGCGGCTCGTATAAGCGCGACAGACGGACCGGTCGATAGGGATTGCAATGTGATGTAGCGAGCAGAACAGTGCACAATCACTACAAGCAGCAGGTGGAGGAGGAGGGGAAATAGAATAGCAGCCTGGGGAGAGCGGGGCAGCAGAGACTTATTATGAATGAGCGAGAAATGAATATGGCCAAGCGGCGGGACCATGGGGTCACAGTGGAGGAGCGCCACGGCATTTTCTAGTCTGAAGGGGCAGGCAGGTCGGCAGACGGCTGACGCTGTGCGCCAGGTTAAACGGACGATGGGTAGACGATTGGTGATAGTGCTGATTGGCACGGAAGAGAAAATTTTCGCCGTCTGTGAGAGATACGGTAATATTCGGCTGGAGCACTTCATGCAGATGGATGGAATGACCCTGAGACAGCGACGTGGCGGCCCGGTGTGGACGCAGGCCGTGAGGGGCAAAAGGCTGAGCATCTCGGGCTCGTTAGATGCTCACTGGCCAAGCCGCTTCTTAGCGTGTACGTGAACAAGCCTGTGGCCGCCGAATTCAAATAATTTAGCCGTTCTAGAAGCACAAGTACAGTATGTTGGGCTGAGTCGTTTGCCAAGTGGTCATGACCGTCTCGATGGCTGGGGAAGCTAACAGAGTGATGCGAAGTACGCCAGGACGACGCGGCATCATGGGCGCACCTTGGATCCATATTGAAAATGACGCTCTGCGAACGGTAGCAAACAGTGCCTTCGCATTGACTCTAGACTTTGACCTGTATTTTTGTCGGACGCCAGCGGTTTCCTGGTGCGTCGATTCTGGCTAAGCGTTTGTAAGAACTTATTGTGGTGCAGCCTTGCCGTCGATAGCGTCCATTTGGAGACCTGCCATGAGGGGGAAATGTCGTATGCTCGGGTTAATCGCCGGGCAGAGACTGGGAGAAACGAAACCGGGTGTCACTTCCAGAGGCAATGGTGCTTATCTTGTTGTACGCATACCTCTTACCTGGAGACCGGAAACACGGTCTGCTCCTTCCGTTTGTAGACCGTGGCAACCAGGCCGTCCCGAGGGACAACTGGAAACGTCGAAGCGGTTGCCATAATCGTTATTACATAATCGCGATTTTCGCCTCTTTTCCACCGACAGCGATTCGGCGCCACCTCCATTTCGCTCTGTCTCCTTCCACTCCCCAACGCCTACCACCATGTCTAGCACAAGAAGAATAACCCAGAGTCTACTTCAGCGAGTTGCGAGTCGGCGGCCAAACGCATTTGCGGCAGCGACCGCTGCCAGACCTGCCGCCCGCGCCATGTCCTCCAGTTTCGACGCCCGCCCGGCCCCGCAGCGTCTGCCTCCCGAGGAACAGGCCGAGTTCGAGAGGCTGCTGCGCGAGGCGTCCGAGTCCGTGGCGGCGGCTGAGCTGGCCGACGCTCTACAAGAGGCCAATGCCAGGGCAGCGGCAGCGGTGGCGGTAGAGGCCACTGAGCGCGAAGCCATCGAAGCAGCAGCAGCAGCGGCAGCCCCGACCACAACGACACCCAATGATATGCCAAAGGGCACGAGCGGGAACCCGGTCGAGGGCGTCTGGCGTGGGGCGCCGCCCGAGTTCGAGGGCGATCGCAACCCTAAAACCGGCGAGATTGGCGGCCCCAAGAACGAACCGCTGCGCTGGGGCAGCAACGGCGATTGGAGCTTCAACGGGCGGGTGACGGACTTTTGAGGGCGGGCGACTGGCCGCCTGTGTATTTACCATGGTTGGCGCCTGTACATATCGTATCCACGTGCAACAAACACACGATATTACGCGCTAAATTCTAGGTATAAGCACAGATATTGGAGGAGGGTGCTTCCTCTGCATCCCGGCCGCTATTCTGCCGTCTCTGTGTCTGCCATAGTCGTGTCAGAGACGTCCAGGCGGACCGCGTCTTCTCCATCCGCCCCCCTCCCGGCCTCGTCAGCCTTGGCCATGGACGGCACCTGTCCATCACCACCGCTTGCCCCCTTGTCAATAGTGGTGATGTCGCCCGTTCCTTCATGGTCATCTATATGCTCGTGCTTGTCTTCTTCAATGATTGTCGAATCGTTACCGGGATCCGCGTCCGCCGATGGGTCTTCGCCCGCGTTGTCGCTTTTGCTGCCATCCAACCCTGACATCGGATGGTTTTCCTTGTCGTTATAGTTGCTGGGCTTCCGTGCCGACCGCCACCAGTCACCAGAAAAGCCGACGGAGCCGTTAGAACCCTCCTCGATCGAAAACATGCTGCTCAGTTTGCCGCTGGGAGAGACCTCGATTTCGCGCATCGCCTGCCGAATACGCTCTCGACGCACCTTGCCCCGCAGACGGCTTTGAACGCCGGCCCCGTTGGTCACCCAGCGAATACCTGTGACCATGAAGCTGAGGCCGTCATGAGGCTGATGCCGCCCGCGAGGCTCACCGCCCCACTCGCGACTACGCACGCCAAAGCGCGTCGTGGAGCTGTACTTTTCCAGTGCCGGCAGCACGAGAAGAGTCACGTGCAAATCCTTTTCGGGCAAAATGTCCATGGGTCCGGTCTTGGGCGGTGCGGTCAACGCAACTGGGGCCGCCCTGTCTGCGTCCTTCTTGTGGCTTTCATCTTGCTCGTCCAGGCCCAACATGTCGACATCCACGTCGTCGGGCCATTCTCCACGGATCCAGCCTGCGTGGATGCAAGCCGCCACCACGTCCGAGTCGTCCGTGTAGACTTCCGTCCCCCAGACGGCACGACGGTATGTGATTTCCTCGCGTGGCGCCGGTGCAAGGTACATCTTGCTGACTTTGACCGTGAGCGTGCAGTTTTCCTTGCCCTTGACCATGCCGAGGGGCAGAGGCCGCGGCGTGGTGGCGTAGGGAAACCGTGGCGGACGCCCTGTTTCCGGGTCATGCTTTCGCGCAGGCTTGAGTTTGGGCTCGTACAAGACGTCGCCCAGATGGTACCGTGGGAGCATAGCTACACTTTCCACCACGGCGCGTGACAGGATAATCTGCTTCGGTTTTTCGATCGGCGGTGCGGGAGAACTTGGGGTGTGAACGCCTGATGTCATCCTGGGCTGTTGGACCGGATGCAGCGGAGACTGCACCGTCTGCTGCTGCTGTATCGATCGCGGAATATTCTGAAGCGCGTGGGCGCTGGCGTAGTCCTGAGCGCTCACGGTGGGCGACTGCAATGGGGTCGGGCCCGTGGCGCCGTTCTTCAAGTTCAGGGCAGCCGGACCGATGTGGGACGGCGAAGACAGGGTGGTCTCGGGATGGTGATGGTGGTGATGGTTGTGATGGTGGCTGCAACCCAAGTCAGCGTGGCCGTTCCCAGCGACCCCTGCTCTGTAGCCATGCACATACTGGTGATGGTGGTGAACGGCCTTGGACCGCTTGGATTTGCCCAACGGTGTCGCCCGTCCACCGCTGTCGTCGTCCACCTTGCCGTCCTCCTCCTTCACCTTTCGGCGTTTGTTGCGCGAGCCGGGCTTGCCGGCCATATCGCCGACAGCGTCCTGCGGTGTACCATCTGACTCTTCCTGGCGCATAGCGACACCAGGCCCGTTGGATGTGGAACCTAACGGCAGCGAAGCTCCCGACATGGGGCTGCCCAGGCCGACCATGTTTCCGATGCCTGCAAACATGCGGCCGAACTCACTCTTGATGGCCGGCTCGCCGGCAGGTCCATGGATCTGCGGCTGTGCACCCTGGACGGCCTGGGGCAGCGGGGAGATACGGCCCTTTCGGCTGATTTCTTGAATCATTAACAGGTTTCGCGGCTGGTGGTGGGCGCCGTCGTCGGCCAGCCGGATGCGGGAAGGGTCGTAGGGAGCGCCGGCGGTGCTGTACGCGACCGACGGTGGCGGTGGCCGGCCATCTTCGAGTGGACGCGGCCGGAGACCGGGAGGGACTTGCTGCTGCTGCTGCTGCTGCTGCTGCTGCTGCGGCGGCGGCGGCTGCTGTGGTGGTGGCGGTTGCTGTAGGAGGCTCATTCGGTGACGTTCGGGTGACTCGTAGGGTTGCGGATGAATGTTGGACGACGGGTGGTGTGCAGGCGGGAGCGCGGACGAGACTGGGTAGCGATCTTGGGGGGGAAGGAGCGCGTGGGAGAATTGGGGCGGATTTTGGGACGCGGTGGAAGGTGGATATTCGTTCGGCCGAGCTCCGTGATCGTAGGGCCGGGGTTGGTCGTAGGGCTGACGCGACCACTCGCGGTGGCCGTATGCCGGCGATTGTTGGGGCCGTTGCAAGTACTCGGGGGCGTGCACACTCTGCGGAGGACGACCGGGATCGGAGCCGATGGTGGTGGCCCGGTCACGTCGTTCACGGGAGAGCAGGTCCATCTCGCGGGCCTGTCGTTCTCGTTGCTCGCGTTCGCGTTCCCGTTCGCGTTCCCGTTCGCGGTCTCGCTCGCGTTCGCGTTCCCGTTCGCGCTCCCTCTCACGTCCCTTCTCGCGTTCCCATTCCCGCTCTCGCTCACGTTCGCGCTCGCGTTCCCTCTCGGACAGGTACGGCAACGCACGCTGGTGCTGGGGCGGGGGCGGCTCGTCGTATTTGTGGGCGCGTGCGTGCTTATCCGGGCTGTATTCATCGTGGCGGCCGTACAAGGTCAGGTCTAGCGGCCGAGGCGGTGGGATGCTGCTGGGACGGGGAGGCATACGCTGGTCGTTGGACGGCGGACCGTGCTGGTGCGGGTATGACTGGGGAGTGCCATATCGAGGAATTTCGGGTGTGGTCGCGTATGGAGCCGGCTGGGGAGAGGCAGCGACGGCAGCTGGGGCAGGGGGCGTCTGGGGGCGTCGAAAGGGGCCGTAGTCGGTGGCGGTAGAGGAGATGCGCGGTGAGGCGTGAACGGAGGACGAGTAGGTGCCGGCAGGTCCGGTAGTGGGCGAGCCAGCCGGAGGAGGGTCGCGGACGTGAGGGGGAGGGCCACCAAGCATAGAAGAGATGGACATGGAGCTGCCAGAGCTACCCGTTCGCGGGAAGGCAGAGGGCGGACCAGAGGTGGGCATGGCGAGAGGACGGGGCGGCGGAAGCGAGTAGGGGTTCAGGGGGTTGAGCGGGTTGAGCGAGCCGATCGAGCTGATCGAGTTGATCGAGTTGATCGAGTTGAGCGAGCTGAGTGGATGAGCAGCAGGGCCGCCTTGACCGGGCCCGGACATGGTGGACGGCGGCGGCGAGGGGCGGCCGACAAGTGCCGGCGACGACAGTGACGGCGCGCTGGGATGGCGCGTGTGACTGGGATGGCTGGGATGATTCGGATCGCTAGGCTGGCCGGCGACGGAGCGCGTCAAGGCAGGCGAGACTGGGGCTGTTGAGCCGGCGGCAGCGGGCTGTGCCGTCGAGAAGGAGCGCGACTGCGCGTAATACGACGAGTCGGATGGGCGGCGTTGATGCGCAAAGCGATGGTCGGTGTAGGTCGATGCACTCGCACTCGCACTCGTGCTTGTGCTTGTGCTTGTAGGGGGCGCAGCTCGGCTGTAGCGAGAATAGGTAGATGAAGACGAGGCAAGCGGTGGCGGTGGTGGCGCCGCGGCTGGTTGTGGCGGCTGTGGTGGTCGGGCGTCCATCGATTTGCTTGAGAGTCTTTTTTAGCCCCGAAAAAATGCTGGTGTCCGCCAGGCTCTTTGTCCAGCCAGAAACGGTCCGTCTCACATTTGTGCCGGGCGCTCGTGCGCGTCGCCGCAAAAGGGAAGGTAGGAACGCGCGTCGGCGGTCGCACGCGATAGGACGCGGCAGGAAAGGCGAACAGGGCCCAGATGGATAAGGGCGTGCGAGGGCAGACGGGACTCGTACTCGTGCTCGTACCGTGGGAGGAGAGGAGAGGAAGGGGCAAAGTGCGGAGCGCCTGCTTTTTCTCGAGTTTCTCGGGGAAAGCTACGAGACCCTAAAAAAAGCCGCGGTCTGGGCAGGCTAGCGGCCGACAACGCCAGCAAAATACGGGGAAGACAGCTGGCCAGCTACGGAGTACGAACACGGAGCAGGCACCGTGCAGACGGGCGCAAAAACCAAAGGGCAGAGTCTACTTGTAGACAAAGTGGATGCGTCACAAGGGGAGGGGCCCTTGCATGATGACATGGTAAGAACGAGTGCGCTGGGCATGGCAAAAAGCTCCTGCCGAGCAGGAGCGCCTATTGGCTGGGAACGGCCAGGCCAGGCCAGGCCAAAAAAAAAACCAAAAAAAAACGGGCTCTACAAGTAGGAAGACAGAATCGCGGCCGACGGTCCAGCCATTCATCAGCCACATTTCAGCCAGACTTTACGTCATCTCTGGGTGTCATGCTCGGCCGGCACCGTGCCGACAAGCTCCAGGGTGACAGTGCCGACCTTTCCGTTTTTGAAATAAGAATGCTGCTGCTGCTCGATCCTGTCGCAGGTTCCAACGTACTGCCGCGAAAGCTGCCGCTTCGGAGCCGAAAGCGCCCACTTGCGCCGCCAACGGGTGGGCCTTCCGCCATATTATCAGCCATCCATTCGCCGCCCCTTGGCTCGTGCTTGGATGTCTGTCCACGGGCCGCTCGCTTGGCGTCCCCGGCGATGCTTGCTCTACATGCTTCAAATGCCCTACTTGCTTTGCTTCCTCGTGCGAACGGCCGAGGGCGGATGTGTGTGATGTGTGGGATCAAACGTCGAACGCGCCAAACCACACTTGCGCTTGCTCCGTTATGCGGCCGCCCAACCTGAACCGCCCTCGGCGCCACCAATCGCCCCTGCCGCCGTTCCGGCGCAAATCCGGCCATGGCGGCCCCGCTCCGCTCTTGGTCAGGGTTTTTCACGCTCTGGCGATCGGCGGTCTACGAAACGCAGTATATGAGCAGAATGGCCCACTACGATTTCCTGCTGTCTTTCCCGCCGCTGCACTCCCTCGCGGTGGTCACGCGACTCTTTCCCCCTCTCTGGCGTCCTCACCATGGTCCTCGACCGCAAGCTGCACCAGCAGCAGTCGGCAATGGAGAAGACTCTCTACGACCAGACGGACCTGCTGCCGCGGCGCAAGCTGGTCGTCGTCTTCATCACCCTTTCGATCAGCCTTCTGATTACCTTTATCGATCAGAACGGCATCAGCGTCTCGCTGCCCGCTATCGGCCGTGATCTCGACGCCCAGAACACCATCTCGTGGGCCGGCACCTCCTCGCTCATTGCCAACACTACCTTCCAGATGCTCTACGGTCGGCTCTCTGACATCTTTGGCCGCAAGCGCGTCTTCCTCGCCGCCGTCGCCTGTCTCGCCTTCGCCGACCTGCTCTGTGGCCTCGCTCGCAACGGGCCCATGTTCTTCGTCTTCCGTGCAGTTGCCGGCATTGGCGGCGGCGGTATCACCAACCTCGCTATGATCATCGTCTCTGACGTTGTCTCGCTCGAGCAGCGCGGCTTCTACCAGGGCATAATCGGCGCCACCCTCGGCATGGGCAACGTTATCGGTCCCTTCTTGTCTGCTGCCTTTACCAGCCGCGCCACGTGGCGAGCTTTCTTCTACATGCTCACGCCCCTCGGCGTCCTATCTGGTTGCACCGCGGCCTGGCTGCTGCCCTCCAAGCCCCCCACCGGTACCTTCCACGAGGGCGTCCGCAAGATTGATGGCCTTGGCATCCTGACCGCCTCCGCCGCCGTTGTCCTCGTCCTCATCCCCATCAGTGGTGGTGGCTCCTACTTTCGCTGGGCCTCGCCCTTGGTTATCGCCATGCTGGCCGTCGGCGGCTGTCTGGCCGTCCTGTTCGTTGTCGTTGAGCTGAGAATTGCCCGACTCCCTATGATGCCGAGTGTGTGCCATATTGCCTTCTATTATGCGGTATTCATACTGACTGCTGTAGTGCCAATCTTCAAGGACCCTATCGTCTCCATCCTGATGCTCCAGAGCTTTTTGCTGGGTGCCAGCTATCAGACCCTGCTTTACTACCTGCCCGTCTTCCTGCAGAATCCACGCCAGTACTCAGTCATGGCATCGGCCGGAATCACTGCCTCTCTGGTCTTTTGCCAGTCCTCATGCTCTATCCTTTCAGGCCAGTATTTGGCCAGACGGAAGCGCTACGGCGAGGTTATCTGGTTTGGCTTTTCCATCTGGACGCTGTAGGTCCCATCCCACAGAGACTTCCTCCACACAGGATGCTGACGCCCCGAAGTGGTGCCGGCCTCTTTCTCATCAATAATCGACGCACCAGCCTGGCCGCCATCGTCGTCCCGCTGATGCTAATGGGTTGCGGCATCGGCTCCACGCTGCAACCCACCCTGGTCGCCTTGCAGGCCAACACCACCAAGGCGCGCCGGGCCGTTATTATCTCAGTCCGCAACTTTTGGCGCGCCACCGGCGGTGCCTTTGGCCTGGCGGCGGCGGCGGCAGTGTTGCAAGCAAGTCTACGATCCAAGCTTCCGGCTGACTACACATATCTGGCCAGCAACGCCTTCTACCTGCCGACCAACTTTCCGAGCGTGAGAGATCACGAGGCCGTGCTGGATGCCTACATGGCGGCCAACCGCAACGTGTTCATCATGCTGGTGCCGCTGGACGCTGTCTGCTTGCTATGCTGCTTCTTTCTCAAGGATCAGGGCCTGGAGCCGAGCGACGAGCGGGAAGCGCGGCAAAAAGCCGAAGCCGCGACAGCGGCGGCATCAGCGACGGATGGGGTGACCGATGCGGCGGAGACTCGGACAGAAGCCGACGACGCTGTGCTTGAGACCATCGAGGCAGAGGAGGCAGAGGACGGCAAAAGGGAGGACGATATCTCGGAATCTACGCGCCCAAAAGACGAGGAAATGGGTCAAATGCGGCATGAGAAGGCGGAGGCAGTGTCCGAGGAACCGAGATTAGAGCCGGCGGTCGAAGCCCCTTCATAGAGTAAAGGGTCGTTTCACGGCGTTTGGCCTAAAAAAAAAATCAAATTCTTTCAATATATCCGCTGGGGAATTACAAGTGACACAACATCAGATCCGTACAGCGCCGCGGCTAAGGATTAGCGATAGCCAGCCGAGGATAAAGCACAGACCGCCGATGGGGGTGACGGGGCCCATCCATTTGAAGCGATCGGGGTCGAGCGTCAGGGCATAAATGCTGCCACTGAAGAGAGTCATACCGGCCGTGAAGAGGGTACCGGCGACGGGGTGGCTGTGAGCCACCAGCATGGCAACCGAGTGAGCGAGCTGTGGGTCAGTACGTCGTAGGCGAAGGACCAATGTCGCAGGCACGGCTACCTACCTGGTAGTGAGCCGCCGTGGACCAGGCCTGTAACTTTTGCGGATCTGAGATGTGCTTCTTGAGGCCGTGCGCGCCAAAGGCGCCCATGGCGACGGCGGTCGCCCCGTACAGGGCGCCAACGCGCCAGAAGAGCATCCCGGCCATGCGGGCGGTGTCACGGTTTTGCCGTGCGGGGCGTTGCTGGCGGAGGAGGACGGCTGGCGAGGCAGTGGAGTTGGCGGGAAGCGACTGGATTGAAACAAGGAGCGGCGTCGATTCTTCGTCGCCGGCTTGCACGACAAGAGACATATCAGACAGGCGAGTTAGTTGGGGAGTGTGGTTGAAGCGGTTGCGTGGTTTAGCCAAGAGGCCATGCTGGGCAAAAACTAACGATAGTGGCAGATAATGGGCAAGTGGCTTTGTGGCGGAAGTCATGTGACAAGCGACAGTGGCCCTTGCGCGATACGCAATATGCGCCTTCTGTCGCCTTACGGCTAACATGCTCCCGATTGGCCAGTGGTTTCGGCCTTTCCGAACAGCGACATTTCCGGTCTCAATACCGCTCCGAAGCCGGACAAGTGGAGCTCGGCTGGCCGCGAGGTTAAACAGGCAATATGCCGCTGGAGCTCCCATGGCGGCGCAATTAAATGTTCACGGCGGTGCGCCCTTGTAATCAGCTTCCTGCTCTTTCAAACCAACACCATGTCTGAACGCAGTGGCCCCTGGAGACTCCTAACAGTGAACAAGGTCCCCGAGCGGGCGAAGCGTCTGATCGGACGCATGATTGAGGGTCTCAAGGATCGCTATGACATTGAGCACCTCGACAACTGCGCGAGTGAGTTGGTGTGCTGCCGTTGCAGTGGTGAACAGCATCCTAATAAATCCCAGCCGTGGACGAGGTTCTGCCCAAGCTGAACAAGTACAAGCCCAATGTGATTGTACGCTTCTGCCCGATATATTTGTCGCAGGACGTGACTGACTGACTGGCAGTTCTGTGCGTCCATGTGGACACCCGAAGAGGCGGCCCAGATCTTTGCGACGGCCAAGTCGGTGGTGCCGGACATCAAGACGCACGCGATCCCAACGGGGCTGCAGGTGCAAAAGGGCCCGGACGCGATTGTGGATTACCTTTTGGTGGAGGTGCCTAAGCTTCTGGGTTGAATCAGATGTGACGGAGTGCCGAACAGACGGCCTGGAGGCCAAGACTTGGGGGAAAACTTTTATATGAAATAGAAGCCAGGGACTCTCTACATAAACCTGTCCATGATCTATGTCTCATTTTCAAACACATTTACCAGAGTGCCAATGTGCGGCAGTATCTGGACGGCAAACTCATCGCCAGCGCGCAGCGTTTCCTTGGGGTCTTTGCCCATGCCGACACCGGCGGGCGTGCCGGTGATAATCACGGTTCCCGGCCGGAGCGTGGTGCTCTGGGATAGGAAGCTGACGAGCTTGGGGACATCGAAAATGAGGTCACTACACGGGTTAGGGGCGGACAGACCTTGGTAAAACGCGAGACGGAACCTAGGACCTACCTAATACTGCAGTCCTGGAGAAGCTCACCGTTCTTGAGCCCCCTAATCCACAGCTTGGACGGGTCGGGAATTAGGGACTTGAGAACGAGCGTGGGGCCTACCGGAGTCAGTGCTGGACTTTATGGAGAGTGAAAGTGTGAGGGGCAGGAAAGACACACCAATCGGACAGGCGCCGTCGAAGCCCTTGGAGAAGCTCCACTGGCTCTGGTTCAGCTGGGACGTGCGGCTGCTCACGTCGTTGGCGGCAGTGTAGCCGAGGACGTAATCAAGAGCGTCGGCCTCACTGACGTTCTTGGCCGTTTTGCCAATGATAATGGCCAGCTCGGACTCGTAGTCACCACAGTCATCGAACTGGGTAAGCCTTGGCAGGATCGTTGGCTTCGGCCAGGGATCGCCAAGCGCCGTGTCGGGTTTTCTGGGGGGTTAAGAAAGTCAGGAGACTGGGTTTTCAAGCACTTTTTTCGAAGAGACCGCACGAAACGTACAGGAAGACCGTGGGGATGGTGGGTATGGGCATCTTAACCTCTGCGGCATGCTGGCGGTACTAGGGCTGTTAGCCGGGAGTCGTGGAGAAAAGACACGGAGACACGAGACTCACATTCAAACCGATGCAACGTATTGTGCCCACCTCGGACTGGGCCAGCGGCGACAGGATCCGGCCAATGGTCTCAGTGGCACCGGTGGCGCCGCCGGGGGCAAGCACAGACGAGCCCGAGAAAACAGCGACCGCAACGTCGAGACCCTTGCGGACGGCGACGCCGACGTCGACGTCCTTGTCAGCGGGCTGGCCGATGAGGACCTTGGCCGGGTTGGACTTGGGCACGAAGCGAACGAGGCCTGCAGGTTAGTGGGGGAGGAGACGGGGGAGAACAGGACAGAGACAGCCAAGCATACGTTGCGCAGAGGAGGCCATTGTGTGAATGTGGGAATGCGAAATGTTAATTGACCGTTTGCAAGCTTGTCGTTCTGTCTTCAGTCTCCACGCCTGCCTCGGACTCGAGCTCCCCACTCCGTCGTCGGCGGGCTAGACATCGGCAAGCCTCGCTGTGATTGGCAGTCGACAGTCCCAACCATAGCCAGAAATCGGCGGGGTAGCAGCCGATAGGACCACTAAAGGCGGGGCGCTTCAGCGGGCGTCCGCAGGGCCGGCTGCCGTTGCCGCATCTGCCGTGTGGTACGTTTTGCGGTCGCACATCGTTCGTCCGGGGCGTTGCCCGCACAGATAAATCACCGCGCACACAGGTCTCTAGGCATTTCCAATTCTGGGTTTTCTTCAAAATACCGCAATGGCTGCCTCGAACGCTTCTCCGGACGGCGCTGCGGTCAGCGCCTACCGCCAATACCTGCCCGACCTCCGTCTGCCGCGCTTCACGACGATGAAGACTCAGACGCCGTACGAGTACGCCAAGGAATTTATCGAGGGCGGCCGTCCGCCTTGGCTACACGGGCTTTTCATGCACTGGCGCAAGCTGCTACAAGAGCCGTTCAAGGGCGTGACCAACAATGGTAGGTCCGCAGACGAAAGCTCGGCCTTTGCCGGCCCAGCTGACCCTCCCCTTTCCGTCCTCCAGGCCAGGTCCGCCATGATCTTTACGACCTGCATGACGATGGTATTCCCATCGAGTCTATTGTCGAGGCGGCGACGGCTCTGCTGGCGCTGCTGGACGAGACGCAGCGAAACAAGACCTGCCATCACATTGACTCGGAACAGTGGCGGACCTGGTCCAACCCCGAGTTCCTGCTTAGTGACAAGGGCATCCGGCTCGACGAGGTGACGGAAGCACAGCGTGCAGCCGTGCTGCTGGTCCTCGAGCGCACGCTGTCGCCGGCTGGCTATGCCAAGGCGGTTGGCGCGATGCGCATCAACGGCTTCCTCGGTGATCTCGTTGAATCCCCCAAAATCATGAACGAGTTCTCGTACAACTTTGTCCTCTTTGGTGCGCCCAGCACCGAAACGCCATGGGGCATCTCGTTCTATGGCCATCACCTGTGCCTCAACATCTTTTTGTACCGCACCCAGATGGTTGTCTCTCCCTGGTTCACCGGTGCAGAGCCGAATCTCATCGACGACGGGCCTCACAAGGGCACCCGCATCCTACACCGCGAGGAGGCCCTCGGCCTGCAAGTTATGCAGGGCCTACCCCCCGCCCAGCAGCGGACGGCCCAGTTGTATGGCCAGATGCGCGACCCGGCCATGCCCTGGGGCCGCTGGAACCACGATGACCAGCGCCATCTGTGCGGTGCTTACCGCGACAATCGCGTCGTGCCGTACGAGGGCGTACTCGTGGCCGACATGCCGCCGACACAGCAGGCTTTAGTGGTTGCTATCTGCAAGGAATACCTCTCCTACCTGCCGGCTGAGGCGCTGCGCCGCCGTCTCGATCAGATCCGGGGCTGGTTCCGCGAGACGTACTGGTGTTGGATCGGTGGCTTCGGCAACGATGACCCATTCTACTACCGTATCCAGAGCCCTGTCGTGCTGGTCGAGTTTGACCACCACTCGGGCGTATTCCTGGCCAACGCCGAGCCGGCCAAGTTCCACATCCACACGCTGCTGCGGACGCCCAATGCCGGCGACTACGGCATGGCTCTGCGGCCGCTGATTCCTGGTGAAAGGCAGGAGTATCAGTGGGGGGGGTGAAGGGGAGGGAGGACGGGCAAGAGCTGTAGCCGAATGCAAATGCACATACGAAAGGAGGCTTCGGCCAATCCAACACGAATAGCAGCTTGCATAATGGCGATCGCACCGGGCGTCCCACAAACGACGCAAGTGACACGAGCGACATCAATGACGTGTGCGGGTCGTCCACGGGCAATAATGCTTGCGGCTCTGCGATACGTACCCATCGTTCGCATATTACTGCGGCCTGCAAAACAAGGCGGTGGGCGCCACCCTCTAAGGCGCCCCTCGCTCTGCCGTGCCGTCAGCGCTAGTCGACCCACCCGATGCGCTGTCTCGCCCTGGAAAACGACTGGCTGACAGCAGCCGTTGGTGTGAACTGGCACTTTCCTCTCTGGGAACGGGCACAACTGTGGCCCCGTCTGGCCTCGTACCCAGCAGCCACGCCAGGCCGCCCGATGCCTCGAAACAAGGCGCCCGACCCGTGCACACTTGCGAACACACTTGACCTTCTGGCTGCCGTCTCTCGTGTGGATGACTGTCATAGTGGCTGGTTCTTTGGACACGGGGGGGGCGCTTTTCCTGCTCATCAGCTCGCAGAAGTCTGCGAATTCAGGACTCTACGAGCGCACATTCTTGCTCTCTCCAATCAGACCGTCCCTCTGGGCGACTGGTCTGCTTGGGCAACAGAAGAAAACGCTCAACCCCACTGTCTACTTCGTTCACACCATCTTCTCCGCCACCCTACTGCAGTCCTGGAGGCGCTGTCCAATCGCATCGTTACCACATCGCCTGGCCGCCCACATGCTCCCTGTCCTGGCAGGCAACCGCCGGCAGCACAAATTCGTCACCAGTACAAGTGCAGTGGTCTGCGGTGTCTCGTGGTAGCTGGCCGACAGGGAAAGAAGGACGGCGGACACAACCAAACAAACAGGCGAATAAGAAATAAGACACAGATCAAACCTCATAACCCCCCCCCCCCCCCTCCCTGCCTACTTTGTATATATCGTCCTCTGGTCTGCTCCAGAAGACGCTGAGCAGGACTCTTTCTTTCTCCACCCGTCTTCCTCCCCCAAGGTGGTCACTCGGTTCTCGCGCAAGAGGACAACGCAAGCCGGCACAATGGCCACTACCACCACCTCTAGCAGTATGCCTGCTGCAAAGAACCCTGCCTTGCGCCGGACCATAACTGCCGCCACAACGGACTCGGAGGCATCGTCTCCGTCTACGGCCGCTCATTCGCCGGCCGACTCGCCTCGGCCGTCGGCCTCGTCCACCTCCCTCTCGTCCCTCTCGTCCATGGACGACATAGCCCATGCCAAGGGCACCTATGGAAAGCTGGTCGATACGTACGGCAACGACTTTGAGGTCCCCGACTTCACCATCAAGGACATCCGGGATGCCATTCCCAAACACTGCTTCCGCCGGTCCGGCCTTCGTGGCATGGCCTATGTCTTCCGCGACCTGCTCTACCTTGGCGTGACATTCTGGCTCTTCCACAACTTCAACACGCCGACTTATGTGCCCAGCACTCTCGTCCGCGGCGCTCTGTGGGGCATTTATGGCTTCGTCCAGGGCCTCTTCGGCACCGGCATCTGGGTTCTCGCCCATGAATGCGGCCATGGTGCCTTTTCGCCTTCCAAGACCTTCAACGATGCGGTCGGCTGGGTCCTTCATTCGAGCCTGCTCGTCCCGTACTTCAGCTGGCAGCTCTCCCACAGCAAGCACCACAAGGCCACTGGTAACATGGAGCGCGACATGGTCTTCCTGCCCCGGACTCGCACGGCACACGCCACCCGCATGGGCCGCCTTGTCCACGAACTCTCGGAGCTGACCGAGGAAGCTCCCCTCTATACCCTCACTATGCTCTTTCTCCAGCAGCTTGTTGGATGGCCGAACTACCTTATGACCAACGTCACCGGCCACGACTTCCACGAGCGTCAGCGCGAGGGCCGTGGCAAGGGCAAGCGCAACGGTTTTGGCCATGGCGTGAACCACTTCGACCCGCGCAGCCCCATCTACGAAAACCGGGATGCGGGCCTGATTGTCCTGAGCGACATCGGCATAGCACTGGCTGCGTCGGTCCTCGTTTATCTGTGCCGCACGTATGGCCTGGCCAACATGGCGGTGTGGTACTTCCTGCCGTACTTCTGGGTCAACCACTGGTTGGGTAGGTGATCCCAGATATTCCGCAGAAACGATCTGTGAACTGACCCCTTTCCCAGTGGCCATCACCTTCCTGCAACACACCGACCCCACTCTGCCGCACTACACACCGGATGCGTGGAACTTCGTCCGCGGTGCGGCTGCAACTATCGATCGTGAATTTGGCTTTATCGGCCGCCACTTGCTCCACGGCATCATCGAAACCCACGTCCTCCACCACTATGTCAGCACCATTCCGTTTTATAACGCTGACGAGGCCACCGAGTCCATCAAGACTGTCATGGGTCGGCACTACCGTGCTGATGTCAAGGATGGCTCCTGGGGTTTCGTCCGCGCCCTTTACACAAGTGCACGCCTTTGCCAGTGGGTCGAGCCCAGCGCCGAGGCCACAGAGAAGGGCCAGGGCGTCCTGTTCTTTCGCAACCGCAACGGGCTGGGAGTCAAGCCGCTCAAGCTCGAGCCGGTCGTCGAAGTTGCCGCCTGATTGTCAATCTTCTGGAAGAAATTTGAATTGCGAAGGGATGCTCAGCGCCTGGACAGGCACATCCCATTCTGGATTGATGAAATCGTGTTGGAAATTGGCAACACGCACTTTAAGAGGCGCGAAAAGAGATGATATGCTTGTGTTTTTGTCAGTCGACCATGGCGAGAGTCCATCGTATGAAATGTAGAAACAATAAAGCCGGCTTGGCGTCACGATCAAAATATTTCAAAGTCGCGTTTGCTGTTTGCTGCCCGTGAATAAATATACAAGGAAAGTACTGGGAACATGTAAAAGATGAGCAGAAAAGTGGTGGTAGGGGTCATCCGAACAGTCCGGAGTAGACGCCAATCATAATGCTGGTAATAGTCCGCCACTTCTTTATACACAATTTGCAGGCTCGCCAGCGCCGTACTGTCACGCCATTGAGGTACCGGGTTATCGATGAGAAAAGTCGTGCGGGGATTTCCCATTACAAGCCCGTCACTTTTCCTTTCCTGGGTGACTATGCCAAACTGGAAGCATTACGCCGTTTAGGGGCTTTCTCTTGAATCACTGATCATTGCGACGATATTATGTTACATGTGGGCTTGTTTTTGTGATTTGTGCTCTTTCTACAAGAATGATGAGCCAGTATCGTTTCCGCAATCTCGCCTGGTATTAAAAATTAACTCCTTTATTTCGTATGAGGCTGCATCTGCTAAGTTTCGGGAAGTTGCCGCTACTCTCTCATGTTCACCACGCAATGCCGAACCACCCTTGCCTGATGCTTAATATAAATGGTCCAGCAGGAACTCGTGGGCTATTAGAAATTGTTTAGTGTTATTTTCTCCAGCTTAATTTATGTATCCCACTTGGTCGCAGTGCGGATCAAAGCTGACGTTATTGTTTGGCATCTGTTGGATTACGGTAAATCCTCGCTGCACACCAAAGACCCGTCGCAGTTCCCTATGCCATCATCTATAATAAGCTGGTCAGAGATGAGCCATGTTAGTTTGGAAATGCGTATGTACCTAGATTCAGGGTCGAGTTGGCTTTGATTCCGCTCATTGTGGTACACAGACATTCGAGCCGCGCAAGCCCAACAGCAGCACACCTGGAGCAGTAGATTGAGTACTTCCCGCTGCGTAAACTCGTCAGCTGATGAAGACACCTGGAGTGAAAATGTAAAGCTGCGCCCTACTAGATTGACCAGACCAGGCTCCCATTGCGTTGATCAACGCCGATGCAGAGGTTGAGATCAAGAGTTGAGTTACGTTCAGACTGCCCGTAAGTATTTCGCAAGCATTTTGCGGTCAAAATGTCTAGGCTGGTAGTCGCTCCTTTGCTGAGCAACGAGTCATAGCAACTTTCGGTAAAGTTTCCAGCAAGTGGTGACCCTACAGCTAGGCAAGAGGCCATCATCGAGACAACAAGAATCCACCACATGACTGGAAGGAATGTCAACTCCGCGAGTATCAAGTTACTGGGAGGCGCTTAGCTCCTTTCTCGAGTACCAAACTTTTCTTTTGAAGACTATGCAAACGCCCGCTCGTTTCGATATGCTATGCTTCTGTTAATGAACGGCGGCCAGCTGAGAGCGATCTGAGGGTGCGGAGGGGTGGCGGGAACCAAAACAGTAGTATGGCACGAGTTACACGATACAGCAGTCACATGATAGAAAGAAAAGACCCCCGTTCAGCGAATATGCAAAATTGAAAGGCAGCACAGTGAATGGTGAAAATCCATCTATTCCGTATCCATCAGTTCGATTTTCGCAGCCGTAACATCCATGCCTACTGTACTATCTCCTCGGATTCTTCGAGGACCTCCTCGACAATTTCCTCAACAACCTTCTCCTCCTCGCCCGAAGCGACCTGTTCCGTCTTGGCTTTAAGAAGCTCCTCCACCAGATTCTTGGAAATATGTAGGATATCCCGCTCCTCATCCAAGTCTGCTTCAACGGATGCGCGCCAGGTAACCCACTCCTCAAGCAGGCGACGGCGGCGATCAATGACCTCCTGGTCCGCACCAGCTATCCGCTCTGCATCCTCTTGGTCAAATACACGAGAGTATTCACGCAGGTTTTTGCGGATTGTCTTTTGCTCTTCTTTGGTGAGAAGAGACGCCGGCCGCGGCCGCCACTGCCACTGCTTAAACTTCTCGACGGGCTCCTCTCGCAACAGCTCGCCCCGGAAATCGTACAGGTGGTACCCGTTTTCCATCTAGAAAAGAATCAGACCAGGTCAAAATCGCAAACCAGGAAAAACTTACGCTGTGCTTCCAGGCGGATGCCCAGGTGGCGACAAATCTCCCAGAAGGATCCCATTCAACATCTGTTACACCATAATGATCGGCCGAGTTCATTAGCTGTAAGTTGGCCGTCAGGTCCTTCTCCGCCTCAGGCTTTTCGCCCTCGAAATCCAAATCATAGAACTCGAGCTCGGACGACTGTTGGCTGTGGACTGTAGCAATCACAACAAAGCGGCCCTTGGGTCCCCAGTAAATGGCGTTACTGTTCCTCTTCTCGAGTGTCCGTAGGTGCTTGAAGTTTCCAACCGCGTTGCCCTTGGCCTTTTCGGGGGTGTAAAATGAAACAGATGTCTTTGGTGGAACGGCGGTAGCACCCGTCGGCTCTGAGGTGGTGATGATAACGAAACGGTCACCCTTGGGCTCCCAGGCAAAGTTGATCACGGTGTCCTTGATCGTATCGAGCACCTCGACAGGGACCCCCTTCTCCTTGACGCGAAAGATCTCCAACGTCGTTGCCTGGGACTTCTTTGATTTCGAGTGCCGATCCACCTTGACACAGAGATATGCGGCATCTGACTGCCAGTGCAGTTTGGCGTCACTCACACTGAATAGGTTCAGTGTACGAACAATCTCCTTGGACGGAATGCTCATTAGGCCGACCTTGGCAGGGTTGCTGCCGATCTCAGGAGTCCAGTAGCAGAACAGCTGCTCGTACGTCTTAACGCCTTCCCGTTGCGGCAGTGCCGGTGCCCACTCGAAATCCATCACGCCATCGATCTTGATTGTGGTCTTGTCCAGTAGGTTCATTCGGGGAAGTTCGTACACGGAAATGGCCGCGCCCTCTGTTAACCGGGCGACATACTTATCATCCGAAGACCACTTGAACGCAGGCCATGGAGCCTTCTGCTGCTGTTTTGTGCCGTCATCAGCAGTCCGGGTGATGTCAATATTGGCAAAGGATCGCAGAGGTTTCGCAGTGGCGACATCCCAGATGACGTAGTTCTTGCCATCGTCGTCCAGGGTCAGGGCTGGATGGCCCTCTTCCGGAATTGAGATGGGGCGTCCCGACCAGGTGACGAGGTAATTCTCCTGGGGAGAGAAGGCGACCAGGTTCACAAACGGGTGGGGAAACCGGCCCAGTCGGTCCCATTTTGGTCCACCCCATAGCTGCACACCCTGGATGTGAACGGACGTAAGAAAGGTGCCCAGCGGGGACCATGCCACAAAGCTCTCCGTCCAGTTCGGCCTATCAACCACATTCTCTGGCGCATCCTTCTCGCTGTTCCAGTAGACGCCGACATTGTCGGCACGGTACGTGACAAACTGGTCCCGGCCACGGCCGCTGGGGTCAGCCAGAAATGAACGCAGGTGGTCTTTTGGCTCGAAGTCCGCAATCTTGGGAGCGGTGTATTCTTCGTCGATGCGGCCCTCGCGGCCGTATCGCTCAATGTCCGTCAGTTTGTTGACGCGCATAATGTGCTTCTTGTCGAGTGGGACGTTGTCGAGCTGGCGAACGGCGGCGGCAGCCTCACCCGGCGAGGAGAACTCGACAAAGGCGAACCTGGTCAGGTGCCGGATTAGTTCGTCTGCGCAAATCATATGAGAAGCATCGTCAGAAAAATATACATACTGTAGAGATTTGCCATCTGGGCCTATCGGCATCTCAATCATATCCTCCTTTGTCCGCCCGACAGAGTTCAGCTTCTTCAACAAGAACTTGACAAGCTTCGGTTTCTGCTCTGGCGTGACCTGGGGGAGGCCATCGACAACCACGAACGTGTCGAGCCCCTCCTCCAGCTGGACTTCGAATTTGGCACGAAGGTCGGAAATGTCGACCTCATCTTCGTCAAACTCATCGTCATCCAAGTCTGCCTCACGCAGATGATCGAATGAGGGTGCCATATTTCCGGTGCATATATTTCGTATGACAGGAGAAATGGGCCTGATATGCTCGTACAAACAGGTCTTGATGCGTAGACTACCGTTGAAATTCTCAACCTCGCGACAATATTTTTTGTTGCAGCTTTTCCGTGGGCAATTGTGGGGCTGGTTTTCCTGCCCCTCGGCGGCGCTGAAAACGGCAATTATTTAATCCGAAGGCGACGGAATAAAGCACATAGATTGATCCGTAGTAGCGGGGTCAGGAAAAAAGTGGTAGCTCATGGACCGTTGTAGCTACGGCACAGGCAACGACATGCACACGGTTCGCTGATTTCCAACCGCACGAAAATTCGCCTGCAGCCGCCCAAGTTGCTAGATATTGATCATGGTGCGTATCCTGGAACCGAAAATTAACTCGGAGTGACTCTAATCTTGGCGACACATGGTAGGCTTCGTTTAGTCCGACTCAGATTTTCGACGAGGGTACGACTGAAGAGAAGGGAGAAAATGCGCGGCTCTCTGCGTTTGTCGGGGCGATTGCTGTTGGAGACCTGGTAAAGAGTACTCTCGGACCCAAGGGCATGGACAAGATTCTTCAGTCAGCGTATGTACCGCCTACAGAATGCTGTTTGAAACGAGCCGGCTGATAAAAACGTCTGCAGGTCTACCGGAGACATTATTGTCACAAACGACGGTGCTACTATCCTGAAGTCGATTGCTCTGGACAATGCGGCCGCTAAGGTCCTCGTCAACATTTCCAAGGTACAGGACGACGAGGTTGGCGACGGCACGACATCGGTCGCGGTTCTGGCGGCGGAGCTGTTGCGCGAGGCAGAGAAGTTGGTGGACAAGAAGATCCACCCGCAGACGATAATCGAGGGGTACAGAATAGCCAGCCAGGCGGCGCTGAGCGCTCTGGAGCAGTCGACGGTGGACAACAGCAAGAACCCGGAGGCGTTTCGGAGAGACCTGTTGGCGATTGCACGGACAACGCTCAGCTCGAAGGTGTTAGCCCAAGACCGGGACCATTTCTCGAAGCTCGCGGTGGACGCGATTCTGCGCCTGGGGGGCTCGGTAGATCTGAGCCACATTCAGATCATCAAGAAGACAGGCGGCAAGCTGGGCGAGTCGTATCTGGACGAGGGGTTCATCCTAGACAAGAAAATTGGTGTGAACCAGCCGAAACGACTGGAGAACGCCAAGATCCTGATCGCCAATACGCCGATGGACACGGATAAGGTCAAGATTTTCGGGGCGCGGGTCAAGGTTGGCTCGACCAGCAAGCTGGCGGAGCTGGAGAAGGCGGAGCGGGACAAGATGAAGGCCAAGGTGGAGAAGATCAAGGCGCACGGGATAAATTGCTTCATCAATCGGCAGCTGATCTACAACTGGCCGGAGCAGCTTTTTGCAGATGCCGGGATCATGTCGATTGAGCATGCGGACTTTGACGGGATCGAGCGGCTGGCACTGGTGACGGGGGGCGAGATCGCGTCGACCTTTGACCACCCAGAGCTGGTGAAGCTAGGGCACTGCGATTTGATCGAGGAGGTGATCATCGGCGAGGACACGTTGATCAAGTTTTCGGGGGTGGCTGCGGGCCAGGCGTGCACGATTGTACTGCGGGGCGCGACAGAGCAGCTGTTGGACGAGTCGGAGCGTAGTCTGCATGACGCGCTGGCGGTGCTGTCACAGACGGTCAAGGAGCCGCGGACCACGCTCGGCGGGGGGTGTGCTGAGATGCTGATGGCCAAGGCGGTGGAGAATGCGGCGACGCGGGTGGAGGGCAAGCGGCAGATCGCAGTTGGCGCATTTGCGGTGGCTTTGCGACAGCTGCCGACGATCCTGGCCGACAACGCGGGCCTGGACTCGGGTGAACTGGTAGCACGGCTGCGCAAAGCGATCTACGACGGCATGATGACGTACGGACTGGATCTAATGACACCGGGAGGCGGGCTGGCGGACATGCGGGAGGTTGGGGTGATTGAGAGCTACAAGCTGAAGAAGGCGGTGGTCTCGTCGGCAAGTGAGGCAGCAGAGGTGAGTCGAGTTTGCGTGTGTGAGCCTGCTTTACATGACCAATACTGACAGCACAGCTACTTCTCCGGGTAGACGACATCATCCGGGCGGCACCGAGACGCCGCGAGAGAATGTAGGCCGTTCAAATAGAATTTACATTATCCGCCAGAGATATCACCTCATAGAGTCAAGACAGCTCTGTGCTCAGCCTCTATTTGTATTTTTTACAGTGGCCGATAGTGGCTGTCCTGCTATCCGAAAGTGGACAAGAAAATAAACAGGCGTTGATGTTGGCATGCTCGCTAACAAAACCCACGCTCTATTTCGTCCAACATGCCCTTCCCATGTCCAAATAGGTTTGCCGCCTATTGCGGCCGTCGGAGCCGGCTCCACACAGCAGACTTTTCCTGGCCAGCTCGATTTTCCTGACTGTGCCGGTACTGATGCAAAAGACAGGGTCAAAGAGCTTCAAGCCAGGCTCGCCCATGGTCGCTAGCGCGGCCAGGCCGAGATAGGAGTGGTATATGTCAGGAGGGCCACCTGGGACCTTGGAGAAGCCGCCGATCATGTGCTGCATCCGCTCGAGCAGGAACCTGCGACTGGGCGTGACGAGGCTCCGGTCTCGGACGGTGCCCTTGTGGAGGTTGGCGACGGTCCCCAGCGTCCACCAGGTGTAGCAAGTATCGGCTGGTTTGTTGCAGCGGCCGTTGTAGCCGCAGTATTGCGGAGGACAATCAAAGGGTTGGGGGGGTTGTTCGGGCGCTGTGGCCGGTGCATCGTTCTCGTCGTCGCCCTCGTCGTCTGAGTCGGCAGGACCAAGTACGACTTGTCTGGCGGCTAGCCAACGAGCGAGGACCACGCGGTCCGGGATGCCCTCGATAGAGAAGACATCGTAGGACTGTGCGGTGGTCCCCGCAGTCTCGGGGAGGTCAAGTAGGGAAAGTGCGGCGACGGCACAAAATGTATATCCGGCATGACTCTCGTGGGCGGCGCTCTCAGCAAAGCCGCCATCATAGGTCTGGCCCTGGCGGATGTAGCGGACAAGGGCAGGCACATCGATGTCATCGACCCAGCCCGCGCTGTCGGGGCGGACGTCACCGCGGAGCATCCAGCGGATCATGGCGGCCATGTAACTGTAACGTGTGTCGGCACCGCCGGCGATGAGGGTGCGGCGACGACCAGGGGCAGTCCGGTCAAAGACATCGTCGGCGACCACCTCGCCGAAGCTGCCATCGGGGCGCTGCAGTCGGCGGAGCCAGCGGAGGGTAGCGGCACGGCGAACGCCGGCAAAAGCGGCAGTGGCGGTGTCATTGTCGTCGGCTAGCAGCGCCAGCAACTGCAGTGCAAACAGGGTGGCGGCCAGATTGGCGTCACTGTGGCTTCCGACGGTCGGCTGACCGGTTCGGCCATCGAATCCGTTGCAGGCAACCGCAGGCGCAGGCGGCACGTGGGTCGGACTGCCGGCGAAGCCACCGTCGGAGTGCTGACAAGCGAGCACCCAGCGCCGCAGCCGACGTTTCTCGGCTGGATCAAGGATTGGGGGGACGTTCTCGGTCGAGAGCAGATCGATGGCAGCGACAATAAAGCATCCCAGCGTCATACGCGTACTGTCGTTGCTCGTGTACTGGTGTGGAAGCAGTGTCCGCAGGCAACGCTTCCAGTAGCGTAAATGCCGGGCCGTGTCAAGTGGCGGGTCCATGGCGGCGTAAGCAGGCGTGGTGATGGCATGGCAGTCTGTCCGTCCGGAATCCAAAGCGCCTTCGGTAGGCAGTCACTGCACGTGAGCCTAAAAGCGGGGCGCGAGCTGCGCTGCCGCGCCCCGCGTCGCACGCGTCCCATGAAACTTTTGAAGATACATTTTATTACGAGTATTCCGCAAACCATACATACCTGTAATAGTACACCGGCCCTCTTTCGGCTTTTTCTCCAAGATTAAACTTGCCTGCTAACTTTACCTGGGAGATTGAACTTCTATTCACCTTGCCTCGACGGTAAACCCGACCAAACAAATCAAAACCATGGCGTTGATATCGGCAAAGACCATCATCACCTCGCTCTCGCTGTTCCATATCACGCTCGGCTTCTTCTTTCTCACAAACCCGATCACGGTGACAGAGCAGGCCTTGGTGTACATTCTCGGCGAGGCCATGGGGCTAGTGAGTCTTTACAGATCTGTGGCCGCCTTTTTCGCGTCGCAGCAAGCCCTAACCTACCCTTCCACAGCCCTACCCAAGAGGCTTCGATGTGCCGTCGCCCGTGCTCGCCTTTCTCGGTATCGTGCTGGCTTCAGGCGGATTTAGCGACCTTGTCAGCCTTAGCTTGCCCGAAGAGGTCTGCCTGATTCAATACTGGGGCACCCAAGGTGAGCTGTTTGAATATTGGGCAGCTGTCCGCTTTTGCTGACAACCCATGCGTCCACAGCACCGCTCCGGCTCTTCATCTCCATGTCGCTCGTGTTCTACTCCTTCTTCTTCAGTGCTTCCTCGCCGCTATACGGTGGTGCCGGGCACCGCACACTGCCTTCATTGCATGTAGCGCCCACCAGCGTTGGTGACGGCTTAAAGAACCGCCTATTCTTCACCTTTATGTTTATCGAGATGGTCTCTTGGTTCTGGATTTGGGTGACGCTGCGCGAGGAAGCAACGGAGATTCTCAAGCGCAAGTCACGAAAGCGTGGCCACCAGAGCAACGCAAGCTCCTATTAGGCTGAGGGCTGTCAGCTGGGCCTGGCGAGGACTATGCATGCAACAGAGCATACAGGCGACGTTCGGCCTCCGGGAGTCGGACTTACTGGATTTGAACGGACGGACGTCTTTTCGCCTTCTGACCGTCTTCGGCCGACGGTGGAATATACGTCCATTTTGGATTTGGTCCTTTTGGCTTTTTGTCATTTTTCCCATTTTGTCTATGTCTCCGGTCTTCGGTCTGCATCCTACTCCAGTTGCACTGACGACCAGTCTCGCAAGCCCTCTCTCCAGCCACCTACAAGACTAGCACACCACTTGTCCATCTTCGCCCGTCCACCGACCACGTCCAGGACGGCTAGTGACAGCTTGTCGCCGTCGTCGGCATAGGCCGCCCACCTATTCACGTCGTTCTGGAATCCTGGTGCAGCCATGCGGTCCTTTGCCGACTTGGTGAGCTCCTTGATGTCGGCAAACGCCTGGGTGGCTGTGGCCTTGAGCGTTCGTGCGGTGGCCAGGACGTCCTTGTGCAAACCCGACTTGCCGCTGCGGTCCCGGGAAGTTTCCCGATCGTGCAGCACTGTCAGCAGCATGGCCGTCTGTTTGGTGGCTGTTGCCGTCTCGCGGAAGAGGGCCACATTGTGTAGGTTGGTAAACAGGTCCAGAGCTGCCTCGGCATCGGAACCTGTGGATTCTGGAGATGCCGTACCGGGCGAAAGAGACGAAAGAACGACGCTGTGCAATGTCGCCAGCGATGCTACGATGTCGGCCAAGTATGGCGGTGGGGGTGTTACTGGGCTGGCCGTGATACCAATGACGGCCAGGGATGACAGCAGCGCCATGGTCGAGTAGTGCGTCAACTCGGCGGAAGTGAGATTGCCCGGCGTATCGGGCCGGTGCAAGAACTCCATGAAGGACGACTCGACGGTGGCCAGGGATTCCACTAGGAAGGCGTGCTCGCGCTGGGCCGCCTCGGTCGGCTTCAGCGGCTTGTACTCCTTGGGTGGCCGGTGACTTATCAGGTCCAGCAGTCTCTCGGAAAGCAGGCCGAGGTGAATACGGGCATTCTGGGAATGTCAGCTGTCATCTGTGTATTTTCAGATGTAGACACTTACAGAAAGGCCAGGGCCGATGGACAGCGTGTCGGTGAGGCTGGTCGTGCCGGCACTGTTTGGGTTTGGGATCGCTCCATAGTCGGTCGCGTCGACAAATTCAACGTCGTTGGTGGCTTCCGCTAGAAATGTTAGCGTTTGTCCGAACTGGTAGATTTGGGCGGCGCACAGAATATTGAGACATCCTGAACATCCTCCAGACGTCCACCAAACGCCCGTGCGGCACGACGCTCTTCCAACACGGCCATGGCGCGCGTGCCACTGTTACGTAGGTTGTTGTTGAAACGGGCCATGTCTAGAATGCTGCTGTAGCTGCCGGACGAGAACGCGTCCCAGATCTTGACTGGCGACGGCCGTTGTAGCACGGTGGCGAAGTATGATTGGAGCTGCTCGGTGAGCGGCTGTTTGCCATGGAACAGCGCCGGTGCTACTGTGGACAGCCGATCGAAGAAGAGCGGGCCGAATGCGTCGAAGATGGCGCGCTTGATCCGCAGCGGTCTCCAAAGCCGCAGCGCCTCCGATGCCCAGCCTAGCCGCAACTGCACCCGCACCAGCAGTAGCTGCAGCGGAATGTCCGCGGGCGTCTGCCGGTGTTGGTGCGCCAGCAGCGCCACTGCCTGGATGAAGCGCGCTCCGTCGGTAAATGACGCACGCGGCCGGCCGCGATTGCTCCGGTTGCCCCCGCCCTGGTTGAGGCCGGCCAGCCGCAACAGACAGCCGGCCGCGACCAGCGCCAGGTCAACACGTGGGTCCTTTTCCAAGCGCGGCAGCCGCTTAACGAGATCGGCGTCAGCTGAGATCGCCCCATGGGCCTGCAGACTGCTCAGCGCGATGCTCGAAAAACATGTGGTACAGCCATCTAGCGCAGCCGGCTGACGACAGACTTTGCACGTCGGCGATGGCGTTGGCGTCGGTGTCGAAGAGCTAGGCACGTCTAGGCAGCTCCAGCGCGTGTGTGGACACGTCGCCAGCAGGTACCGCAGCTGACTAGCCAGTACGACCCTATGGGCCTCGAACGCAGACTCGTCCTGGAACCGGTCAGACAGGCAACAAAAGAAAGACAAGCAGAAAACGTACACCACTTGCGGGGAGAGTCCCCAAACCATGCAGCAGGTCTCGGCTCTCGCCAAACGACAGCCGCTCGACGTATCCCTTGACGTCGCTAAACAGTGAAGCACGGTCCAGGTTCGCGCTGGCATACACTAGGAGCTGCTCCACCCGCAGAGATGGCGCTTTAGTGTCGTCCTCGGCGACCAAAGATGCCGGCAGGTTGAAGACAGTTTCCAGCAGAGCAATGCCGATCGTCTTGGTGAACATGCGCGGGATCTTAACCTTAGCGGCGACAAACGCCTGCAAAAGTTGCTGCACCGTGTCAAAGGCTCTACATCCAAAACGTTAGCGCTGGCTCTCCTCTCCCCTTTCTCGCCGCGCATACTTTTCCACGTCAGCCTGCTTCGCCGCCGCCGCTATGAAGCCTTTCCAGATCTGCAAGTCGCACGTAAGTGTCGGCGGGACACCCGCGCCGTCCGTAGTCCGCAGAGCCTCGTTGCACAGCTCGAAGACAGCGTCCCACTGACCAGCCACCTCAAGCTTCGACAACACTTCGATAAAAGGCTGTTTGCGCCCCATCCGGAGCTGCTTCAGAGCGCCCATCTCTGGATCCAGTGAAAGCTTAATAAATTCATCTGCGGACCCGTGCTCGGCCATAACGCGGTAGTAGAGCAAAAACTCTTCTTCGCTCTGGAGGCTACGGTCCTGGCCCTCCGTTTTTGCAGCCGCCAGTTCGGCTGCCCTCTGCAGCTGCTTCTGAGCAAGCGCAGCATACAACCTGCGTTTGATGGGCGGGAAGTCGGGGCTTGTCTATGCCGGTCAGCATCTGTGCCGTCGTCGATGGAGAGGGCAAACTAACCGAGAGCATGTACATCAGGAGAATGTTCCAATACATGAAGCGCCGGTCGCGAGAGTTGGCCACTTTGTCCAACAGGACAGCAATCTAGCCGCCAGTTAGTATACATTGAGAAAGGTGCACCAGAGCCGTAATTACTTGCTGGGAGTTTTCCAGGTCCCAGTTTAGCAGACATTCCCTCAGACATGATATTAGGCCAGGCACATTATTCTTGTAGGCACGGGCCCAGCGCAATCGTAGTGTGCCCAGCGTCTGAGAGTAGTTTTGCATCGCCGCAGAGCCAGCGCACCCCCATTCCAGTAGGTCGAGGGTCTCGACGTCCTTGGGCACTTTTTCATTTCGCAGCCACAGATCCGCGGCCACGACCGCGGCTGACTTGTCCGAGACCCCATCGAGTTTGGACTCGGCACAGGCCTTGATCGCCTGCTCGTAGTGTTAGTTGGCGCGTCCCCTTGAAACAGGAACTCCAGCTGGAATCACGAACCTCGTAGTAGGCATCACCAGTGGTCTTGGCCCTCCTGTCAGCTAGTCGAATTACTGTTGGCCAGTTTTCATCGGCAAACGCCGACTGCAGCTGGATGTCCACGCCGCTTTTCAGAGATGGTGGCATACCAGCTCGATGCATTCTTGACAGAGGCACTTGAACGGCGACGACGAGCTTTCGAATGCGCCAGTGCAAAATCCAGCGTCGAGAAAGAAACCCCGCCAAAAACATGACAGTGCGAATTAAATGCAACACTGTAACACTCATTCCATCTTTCCAAATGACAATCTGCCGTCAACGTTTGCTGAATTGCTGGTCATGAAAACAGATAATATCACACACAAATCGCAGATTGTTCATATATGTAGGGGAAATGTATTGGACGTTACGCTATTAGTATCCAAGAGAAGCGAGGTGTCCCTTTCGCAAGACAGAATACAGATGTGCACAAAACAGCCGGATGCAACTCCAGAAGCTGGCCAGCTACAGACTCGCTTCAGAAGATGCTTCCACCATTCTTTCGGCGATCCTCCCTCCGCTTCTCCAACTGTATCATAGGTCAGCAACTGGAAGTTCCCGGTGAACCGCAAAAGGTAAGTTGGTCGCACCCAGATCTTTTTGCAGTCACGATACGCCCTGCTCATAGTTAGTCGACGACAAAAGTCGCATCGCAAATATGAACATCGTAAACCATCGTAAGTGCTTACTGGAAGTAGTCCTGGCACATGGACCGGTCGCCGCCATTACGGTGCAGGCACCGTATGCTTTTCGCGGCTGTTTCTTGGCAAGGGTCGAGAAATTCGCTCTTGCTTTTTCTGAACGGATGGGCGCGTCAGCGGTATGACGCATCAAATGATCTAGGGCAGCACCCTACGTCTCAAATTTCTCACGGACCGCAGGCGTCCACGGCGTCCCATTTGTTTTACCCTCGTCTTCAGCTGCCATCTCAGTCTTCGTTGCTAATTATGCGGACTGCATTCCGCCAGCATGCTTTCTGGCTCGTAGGCGAAAATCGGCGACATTCTTATCTTATCTCGGCACATTCTCGCTGTGTTTGTACAGTACACACTCCGTGCTCCGTAATAATACAGTAATTTACGGATACATGATCAAACTCCCCTCAAATCTGTTCAAAAACACCGGAATAATTGAACTAGTCACACGCAATTCATGACGCATAAGCTACCGAGAAATATTAACTACGACTACTGTGAAGAAAAGAATTAGAAGGAAACAAATAAATCAACGAGACGAAATTCAGGCCGCCGCGCTAGAGCCTTGACCTCCACTGTGCTCGTCGTGTTTGCCCACCAGCTCTTTTATCCGTCTTGGATCTTCCACTAGATCCCATGCAGTCTCCTTTTTACTTTTCTTCGCATGTCCTTCAGTTGTGTCATGGCCCATGGCGCTCAGCCGGCTCTCGGCAGAGGAGCCAAAGGAGCTGCTACTCGGGCTTCGGTTGAGAACCATTTGCACACCCTGGCCTTCTTTCTTTTTGCTCTCGAGCTGGGCCTTTTTGGTTTCTTGGTGGGCCTTGTCTTCCCAATGTACGGCCGTGATTTTCAACTCTGGAAAGTTATGGCTGAGAAAATCCTTCAGCTGCGGAAGAACCTTCTTGTCTGGTCGGTAGGTTCCAGAATCATTGTCAATGACTAGCTCATAACGAGCAACCACCTCCCTTTCTTCGACGCTGTTGTCCGATAAGACAGGCTGCCCCGATATACGCCTTATGAAAAACTCGCCGGAGAAGGCTATATAAGTAGCCACGTCCGAGTGCATCGTGTGTTTGGATAGCATGTCGATGCCGAATTCTTTACCGGTTTCCGTAAAGCGGATCATGCCATCGAGTGAGATAATGTAGGTGAAGATACGGGCGCCTTCGGAGAAGTGTGCGAGCTTGAGAAACTGCAGGGTAGCTTGTTCGGAGCAGGCATCAAACGTGCCGTATTCGGTCTCGCGGTCGTATCGATATACGCGGTTGTGCTGCTTATGTAAGGCCTTATTTAGGAGCCGGCCGCGCAGTCCACGAGCCGAAAACATGACGCCAATAATTGGTCGAAATTCGACGTAGCGATGATACAACTCTGCAGGCACGGGTCCCTGAAGCTGTATTTCGTTGGCTTGAAAGCTGAGGGCGTTAGCATACCAGTGGCAAAGCTGGTAGGAAGTGAAGCCACCTACTCGTATTTCTTTGTTCCCTTGCCGCTGTTCTTGTCGTCATTAATCTCGTCCTGCCGCTCGTCCATGTTTACCCGCGTTCCCGTCAATCGCCCGATCATGGGCGAAAAATGCCGTATCCAGGTGGTGGGTCCAATGGTGTAAACCCTCCCACCCGGCGGATCGGACTTGCCCAACACCTGAACGCTAATCTCGAGAATCGGCGTGATGCTCGTGCAGCTTTGGAATAGAGACGTAAACCATTTGAACAGGTACGCACGTTTGCTACCGGAGCGCTTCCGCACTTCGTAGGCTACGTGATTCAGATCCTTCCAGTCGTTGGCAAGACTGTCAAACTCCAATGTCACATTTCCGAGGCGGTCGTCGTGGTCCGAAGGATCCTCGTCGTAGATGCGACACTTAAGGCGAAACCCAGACAGAGGCACATTGGCGACCACCCAATTTTCTTCCCAGACCGGGTTTGTTGACCTGTGTATTGTCTTCGTTCTATGCAACATAGTTGGGTCTTCTTTGTGCCTCGTGGGAGTATCCGTCGTCAGGGTGGCAGTAATGTAGGGGTCTGTCGAGGAGGTGCTCAGATCTGATACGGGCAAGTTCGAGGCCTTGTGGAAGGTAATTTTGACAGTGTATCCAGGTGCGACATCAGGCACCGGGGTTGCGTCGAATCCGCCAGTCGGCTTTGCCTTTGACTTTGCCTTTGCTGCGACGCTGCTACTCTTCCCAGCCACCTCCTCCTTAATTTTGGCTAGAGGGTGGTGGATATGCGGCGTCTCGTCTATCACCGGAGAGGAAGTGCTCTGGTCGTTGGTCTCATCGGTTTTGTGGCCGTCGGCAGTCGGTGTGTCCGCCATCTTGGGCCTTGCAGCGTGGCTCGTTGACTTCAGTAGATCGAGGTAGTCGGCTTCAGCACCGCAGGAAGTAGTTGGCAGTCCGGGGAAAATTGAATCAAAGCAGACGGGAGAGTAATATTGCAGTGTAAATAGAGTGTACAGCTTTTCGGGTCTCTCTTCCTGCTGCCACAAGATGCCAAGAGCAGACGAGGCGAGATAAAAACGAGGTTGGTGGTGACGTCACGTTATTGGCAAAAGTGGGGTAGTAAGCGATAATTACGACAATGATTGGGTGCAGCAAAGCACTATCTTCCTCATTTCAATGAGCCTATGTAAAATGCACAGTCCCTCGACATGGTCTAGATCTTGGCGCCAGACGGCGGGGCGCTAGAAGGCGGCACGCCGGGCGTGCCACGGCCGAGATCCTCGGAGAGAACCGTGCCGTTGACAGTCGGCGGCCGACAGTCCTGCAGACAGAAGATCATGCGCGCCCACTCAGTGGTGCTAGGGTTCCGCCAAGCATGCATAGTGGCGCGCTGTACCATGACATCGCCGCGCCGCATCCGTACCTGCTCGCCTGAGTCGAGAATGCTGAGTATCTCACCCTCAAGAACAATACCGTAGTCGACAGACACGGTGCGATGCATCATACACTCGTAGCCAGGGGCAAAGTCGACATAGCGCAACACGGTCCCGCCGGTTGCTACAAGGCCCATGGCACCAGAGGCCATTCGCTGGTTGTGAGCTGCAATGTCCTTGTCGTCGCTGACATCGACCGGGAACGTGCACGTCGTCCATCCCACAGCCATGGCCATCTTGTCGTCGTCGTATTGGTCCCAATCAGCCGGACGCTGGGAACGCACCACTGCTTTTTCGTCGGTGTTATGGCCCGTCACAAAGACAACAGGGTCATTCAGTCCATTTGGTAGCATGTCGCCAGCTAAAGGAAGAGCCGCTATTCTCGTACGTGGTTTGCCGTTGGGCCTGGACAAAGTGTGGTGGCTCGGGTGTTTGAACAAGCCGTCGTATGAAATAATCGGGAGAAAGAAAAGTAAATGAAGGAAAGGCGGAAGTAGCAATCGTGGTTCGAAAAGACGCCAGGAGCAGGCCCTGCATGTTTCATTGTTCCTTCCACCGCTCGAACGCGGACGTCCGGCGGCGGGGGAATTGCCTATGAGGTGGCTTTGTGCGGGGAGACCGAGTCTACGTGGTACAGGTAGCAGTCGTTCCTGCCGTTGAACGATTAATAGGACTGTTGTGGACCGCATTTACTGGAGCTAAACGCGCCTCCACTGAAATATGTCGAAGGCCTAGCATTAGTGCTATTGATCGTACGGAATACCCGCACGGAGATTAGCGATACATACAGAGCTTTGTAAGATAATACGGAGTAATAGTATTTCGCTATGAGTGCTCCCTGTTAATTCCGTAAGATAGCAAGAAACGGCCATGTTACTCGTAAGATACGGGATCAATAATAGCAACCCTCTCTTTGAAGAAATCCAGCGCACAACGAACTTCGCGCGCATACAAATAGGAGAGCTAATTTTGTGATATACGGGCACCGTTTCTCTTGTCACATATCGGGCGATCGCACAGTGTTCTGATTGAAGTCTCCGATGAATTTTTAGCTGAAACGTGGACTTTGCAGGCATTTATCTACTCGCAGACATATTTAGCGTGCCCTAACGGTGACAAGACCAGTGGTACTGTCTCCTTCATTGTCAGCGATACTGTTGAATAGCTGCCTGCAGTTTCTTTGGGACAATACCACGATGCTGAACAGCTACTTTCGACACTTTTGGACCGTTGCGAGCAAATTCCTAAGGCAATAGAGCTAGTAATTGTTGAAAGCTAGAACTTCACAGCCGAAGTGTCGAAGTAGTCCCTCGAAAGTCCTTGCATTGTATCTTGCGTCAGGCCGAACGCTTGAGAGTATGTCGTTATTAGCTAACATAATGCGGCAAAGTCGATCGAGTACTGAGCATGCACTATCGCCTATCCCCAATTGGAACAAAATGGATGTGTAACTTCGCAGCCATCGTTTTGAGCTCTTCTCTTGTTCCTTGGCTTCAGCGTCTACGACGTAGTGGAACGCATTGTCTCTCCCCACCTTACAGTTTCGTCCTGCCACGCCTGTCGTGTTTTGGATCGCATGTTGCGTGGCCAAAATATAGCGAAATTATAAGTTTTGAAGAAAGTTCGTGCAGGTTAATAATTATTACATCTACCAGCGCTTGGTGCGGCTGTTCTTTCATAGACTGTGGTGTAAAAATATTATTAGTAACTTCACATCATAGTGTGCTAATAGCTTCCCTCCGCAGCCGCTGTTAGAGGATAGGACCAATACAAACTCCGTACAGCCAGTGGTATTATGACTGCGCTCCGTGGTGCACCGATGCAGTACGAGTAGAGACAAAGACCACTCGAGGATCTGGCAATATATCTGGTGGTTTAGTTGCTTAGTTGCCGCCAGTCTCCGTTGTAGTCAGGCTGGCGCCATCATAAGCATAGAAATGCATACGTGCCTAGTATCCTAGGAGTAAAGAGAATGCAAGCGGTATCTACTGCATGTATCTTATGTGACTTTTGTTGGCGCCTAACAAAAAGCTGCTGCTTTAGCGAAAGACTGTTTGCCAGGGAGGGAATGGAAGAAAGCGTGTTTTCTTTTTTTCTGACGAGTACCCCGTATTTTACTTCGCAATCGAGAATAAAGAAACGTCGCTGGCGTCTCCCGTAGCTAGTGCAGAAACTACTTGGATCTACTCCGTACGGAGTAAGCTATCACATCTTAATAAAAATACCGTTGTACGAGTATGTACTCCGTACGAGCACTACGACGTAAAATTGCAAATGCGAAACCAGCGGCTGCAACCTTACCCCTTTGGTGGGTGTGTTTGCGTTGTTTTTCTGCAAGTACGGAGTCCACCACGGACCACAAGGGTGGAAACAAAGGAAGGAGCCCCTGGCGGGGCGGTCTAGTCCAGGTACACAGCCAATGATGGGACAGGAAATGGGAAGTGGTCCCACGGTCCCCTTGTCAAAGTGAAAGCTAACAGAAAACGACGCCAGGAACCGGTGGCTCCACACAGCGTAGGGCAGACTTTTTTCTACGATGCGCATTTTGCCCAAGTCGCAAGCGGCTGGGCATCGCCCTCTGCATTTAAGGGCCATTGCGCCGCCGCCACACGATGAGGCTTATCGGTCCCTAACCGACTCTCTCTCTTGCAACGCACGCCGAACCCAGTGGCAGGCCACTCTTTCACACGCCTTTTCGGGCTTTTCGTTCTCTACTTGTTGCTGTTGCAACACAAGGCCACAGAGCCTCTTTGCGTCATCTGGCTTCCTGACTACCACTGGTTCGGTAGTCTATCATTCTTTAGAGTCCGGCTGCTCGGTCTCCCATTCTCCCAGCCCAACATCTAGTCGTTCTTTGCCGGGTTGACACCAACGACACCAACCGGACAAGCTTCCGAGTTTCCCAGACTTTCGTTCTTTCATCATGCAATCTGCTTCTGTGGTCGTCGGCCTCTTCGTGCTCGCTGGCCTGGCGGCTGCCGAAACCATCTCGGTCACGCCGCATGCTAGTTACTCGTCCTCGGTCGGCGTGCTCGGCTGCAAAATCGACACGAACCGGGTGGCCTACTGGCCGATGGCGGTTGACTGCACCAACTTTTGCGTTAAGGTGACGTATGGCAGCCGGTCGGTGCACTTACTGCGCATCGACGAGTCGGCCGGCGCCTACGACATCAGCTATGACGCCTGGGTGTATTTGCAGACGGGCGAGTCGGCCACGACAGACCCACTGATGGGTGGCGGCATCGCCATGACGTACGAGGATGTAGATGCCTCTGAATGTGCCGATCTGATTCACACGACCGACACGAAGCTTCCGCTGAGCGCCTCTAACAGCATGGACTTTGTGGCCAACTGCCTGGCCGATAGCAACAGCTGGGTGGCGCAGAACTACGTGCTCTACAATATCTGTGACCCACTCTGCGCCTACGGCTACGACGAGACGTGTACGCTAGACCTCGACGTCAGCAACCAACCGACGTGTCCGCACACACTTGGCGAAACAACGTCGCTGACGACAGCGCCGGTATACAATATTGATTACGGCACCGGTGTTGCCGAGGAGGCCACGACCGCCGATGTCGTTACCGCGGGCATCGCCCTGGCCGACGATGAGGACGAGAACGACGATGATAGCGGTGAGGACGACAGCACGGCTGTGGTGACTACTGTGTCTGTGACAGCGAGCTCATCCGTGACGGCCACCTCTTCCACCATGGCCACCACATCTACAGCGGCCACTGCTGACACTTTCGCGGCCCTATCCACTACCAGCACGGCCTCGGCTTCCTCTGCTAATGCCGCAACTGTGGCCGAAACGACAGCGGCTGCCGAGACCACCGTCCAGGAAGCTGCCGAGGCCACTTCCCAGACTGCTAACACAGCTACAACCGTGCCCTCGTCCACTTCCACGACCACAATCCAGACCACTGAGACCACGGCAGCTGCAGCGAGATCCCACTCTCCGGGTGTCTTCGTTCCCGTCAGCTCATCATCTACCACATCCACCACCGCCGCGTCTGTCGGGGGTGACGGTTCGCCTGCGGCCAGCACGCAAACGACTACCGCGACCAGCAGCGCATCCACAACTTCATCCAAGGAAGCCACAATCACTGCGTCTTCCCAGACCACAGCGACTACCTTCGCCGTCGCAACCTCGTCCGCCAACTCCAACTCCACTACTACTGTCGCGGCGACCAAATCTACAACCACATCGCCCTCATCAACAGTCGTGGCGGTCTCTGCAGGCACCTCCAACTGGGCCGCGGCCCTGCGGAATGTTGCCTACGTCCTACCGGCCTGGGCCGCATGGACGTTGCTGGTGTAGACTAGCCACACCAAGCACTGCCTGGCCGCAGCTAACGCGTTCATGAAACTCTCTATTTCTCTGTATATTTGAACACCTTTTGCCCGCCTGGGCTCAATTGACTGATGTCATTAGTCGGACAAGTTATAAGCGCCCATCCGTGCGCGCATGTCGTAAATTGTAACATCAAGAATCCTGTCCAACTCCCCCGATCAAGCATTGTCTACACCCGGTGCAGCTGCAGACAGGAGCGCCGGGAAGTTGGGTGTGCCCAGCCCTGTGACTGGGTCCCAGCCTGCTGTGGCGTTCCAGTGAACCGTCGACTTGAAATATGTCGTGTTGGTGCATCCCGCGCTGGCACCACTCGTAATGTCGGTCAGGGCCGCCGAGTGGTTGTAAAGCCATGGGTTAAGGAAGCCCAGCGGCGGCTGGGACTGGCTACGGCGGGCGGCGTTAAGAAGTGCCACGATGCCGGCAAAGATGGGCGACGACGCGCTGGTACCCGAGAGACGCGACAACCGGCCGCCGTTGTAGACAAGCACGTTCGTGCCCTGGGCAGCCACGTCAGGAATGCCACGGTTGGAGGCGTTGAAATAGGGCGAATATGTGTCGCCGATGGCGTCGAGGTAGGTACTGACGGCCCTGTCCTGCCACGCTGGTCGCGGGTACAGCGAGCTGAAACCGCCTGAGCTGAAGGCAACGGCCACCTCGGGCGCCGTTAGGTAGGTGGCACCTACTGCAGTCACGTAGGGGCAGCCAGCTGGGAAAGTAGGCTGGAAGTACGGTTCGTTGTCGCTTACCCGCACGCAGACGTCCCCAGGGCCTGAGTCGCCTGAGCTGAAGAGCACACTGACGCCACGAGCGCCTAGTTGCATGAAGAGGTTGCACACTTTGAGGGCATATTCTACAGGCACCGACTGCTCCTCCTCGCCGTATGAAGTTGATAGCGTCTGTGGCAGCGCACTGTCGTTCAAGGCCAGAATATACGTAAGGAAATCGAGGTACGGCTCGTTGCTTCCGGGCTGTTCTGGTTCCGCGGGAGTGGGCACGAGTGGTCTGCAAAAACGTGAGCAAGAAAACCGCTAACGCTCCATAAGAAATATACTTGCCCTAGGCCACCGGTGCTGTACTCGATGATGGGGACTGGATGGCTTACACCGAGGATGTATTGCAGATCCAGGTTGGCTTCACCTGTTTCGTGTCAGAGGAGAACCACACGACGAGTGCTGAATGCATACCGCTGTCTGCAGAAGAATTTTGGTCATTCAATCCGTTACTAATCAGTGTGACGGAAAAGTTTTGGCCTTGTGTGGCCGGCAGCAAGTTAGTCTGAAAGCTGGCCAGGTCACTGTACCGGGCGTACTCGTCGAGGTAGGAAGCAAAGGATACCAGATTTTGAGCTGGGTCTGTGACGGTGTAGTTGAAGCCGTAGAGAGACTTTAAGCAGGCGGGGCTCACGCCGGCCGACGAGCAACCAGTGGCGCAGTCGCCGCCGTCAACGGTGGCAGCCGACGCATCGACCTGTGCGGTCTTGATGAGGCCATCAACCTCGTCGTCGGGGATATACTGTGTATTAAAAATGGCTGACCAGCGCGGTCGTAGCCGCCCGAAGCGTGTCGTTGGCTGCACCAGATCGACGTACTCAGCTATGCCGCTGGGCACACTGTATGCGAGCGTGCGCAACACAGGATTGCTGCTTTGGTCGTACTGATACCAGGAAAACTGGGTGTCAAGAAGTGCATTTGCCACATCGATCGTGGTGGTCACGGTGATCCAGTCGTTGTCTAGCGACGACATGATACCATGTTGCCGCAGCCAAGCAAGCACAGCGATCACTCCAATGTCTGAGGGTGCCGTGAAAACTCGCAGCTGATCACGCGTCAAGTGCATCCCATAGTTGGGGTGGCCCGGTGTTGACACCTCTTGGACGACTCGCTCCAATTCTTCGGCGTGCTGCTGTCGGAGCGCGATCTTGAAAGAGACGACCTCCGAAGAAGAAGCGTCGCGCACAAAATGCCAGCCTGGTGGGATGGCTGACAGGGTGTCCATCACCTTGGCCGTGGCTACTGAGGCGAAGAGGAACAGGGGAAGTAGCATGATGTAGACGGTAGAGTACAACTGGGAAGGGTTGGGGACAACAAAAGACGAGGCTCCCGCGAAAAGACAATAGACACCCTAGGAGGACAGCAAAAAGTATCGATGGCTTGCACGTTTAGTAACAGTAAACAGCAGACCGTCTCTCCCTTGTTTTGGCGGGAATTTCTGTCTAATATGTACGGTTATGGCTCACAGGTCAGCTTTGTTCCACACAGAGGAGCCGGGTAAGACAGGCGGAAGTCTGCGGGGTCCGTCGATCACACGATCCTTCTGACCGTGCCCCTGAACGGGAGCCAAGGCCAGCGATAGTATCTACGAGCGAGCAGTATCATTGGTCTTACTCACATTCTCCCCTTGATTGATGAAATATACATCTTGCAGTTTCCTGTTTGGGAATCTTCTATCACAAGGCCAAAAACAGGCTAGAAACCCACGAAGACCGCAAGTATTTTCTCGTTGAAGCAAATGCCCAAAGTAGACAAAGAGGCAAAGCAGGTGCAATCGCTAGGGACCGCTTCCCTACCTTTAGTCATGGTTCCGACAAACGCATGCGTGGAACTGGGTGGCCAATAACAACTGGCAATTCACCCCCATCAACTCGCGACTATCAACACCGCTATCGTGGTCGCCCTAGACAGGCCGTGTTGGGGGGCTTAGTGAGTTGCCTGCTTCGGAAATCAATGCTCCCCTCTTACTGGTCCAAACCGGTAGATCGCACACTTTAGCCTGCCTCCCTTGCCGTATGACTTCAATGCCCTAGCCAGCCGCGGTTCTCCAACTCTCATCTTTCATCTTGACTGATTGTGGTTGTAGACCCTGGAGTTGCACACCTCACCGAAGACCATGACGCTGCACCACAATAAGCATGACCAGACATATGACAAATCTCAATGCAGCCCTCCCAATACGACCACCTGCGAGCACATGACCAATCGGATCACACTGCAGCCTCGCATACGTTTCATTGGCGGCGGCCACATAAACCACGACCACGCTCTCTTCTGATTGAGGACAGTGCCGATGCCCGCTAACCTGAGGTCAAGGCTTTGGTTGGGGCTGGCTCGTGCGGTCGGGCCATGGCGTCGATCAGCAGCTTTGCATTATCACGACCAAAGGATCAGGACCCTGTCGTGAATGCTGTGCCTGCCATCGGCATCGACATGTTGGATAATGTGGACTATCCCCAGGCAAGAAGACGGGGCTTGCCGGATGGATCTGTCCGGTGAGTGCGCTGTCACCCAGCAGTACAAGAACGGCCTACAGTTGTGGGTTAAGAGCGTGTGGAACATCATTTGGCTGGACCAGGGCCGAGACAAGGTTCGTGGGGCCTGAGACGAGACCTACGGTCCTATCGAGGTGACATTTTCATCATGAAGGAGACGTGATGAATGACAGATCTATGTGAGCTCCCTGGCATCAGACGCCGCATGCTAAGACAAGTCTACAATACAGGACACTAAAGTCAAAGGAAAAGAAGACACAGTGACCGACCAGGCCCAGCAGCACGGCGCCAACAACTAACTGCGCCATGTGGTGCACACGACACATTGGCTCTGTGCGAAAATCTCGCGTCTCCCGCAAATGCCCTGTGCCGGCCATTCATTAAATTATAGTCATATCACCATCTGGGCGATGCCCATTGTCAACCGCATTTCGAACTCCGTGCCCCTGGCTGTGAATGCCGAGCCGTGTCCCTGCCGCGTCGCTCTCGTTGCTCTTGTCATTAGTCGTGCTCTCCTTGCCACTGCAGCCATCCGACCGAGCGTATTTAGGGCTGCAGGACTGCAGACGGGCGCGTGCGCGTCCCAATCACCTCGCGGGCATAGAACTCGACAAGCATCGTGGCGTACGCTTCCAAATCCTCAAGTGGGACAGCGAGGCGGAAGTCGTTGAGTATGAGGAACTGGAGCTCCAGGTGATTCAGCTCCGCGAGCGGAAGGCCTCCGACCTGTGCACATTAGTAGGCTGAAAGTCCACAGTAAGCTAGATCAACACACCTTTGCGTAGCGCGAGTTTGTATAGAAGACATCAGAGAAGAATTTGCTCGCGCATGTGACGCCGGCAATGATGAGCCGGTGGATGTTGAAGCTATCGACGACGAAGTAGGTGCCGGGACTCGCAGGCGCGGCAAGGTCGGGTGGGCTGCTGCTGGCGGCATCGTCGTCATCGTCGGCGTCATCGCTGTCGGCCAGGCCCTCGTCCATCTCATCATTAGGGCTGGACTCGTCGCTGCCGTCGCGCATTGGCACGTCTGAGGGTAGCTGGGGAGCCGCGGCAGGCTCAGCGTGACTGGACCGGCGTTGGCGGTCGTTTTGGGTGGCGATAGCGTCGGTGACGGCTCGTCGGCGATCCTCTTCGTCGCGGACAACTAAATCGTTGACGCGTTCGGTCATACGGTCGAAATAGACGAGCAGGCTGAGGAAGACCTCGTAGGTGGTGGGGCAGTATTTGTGAATGCGGGTGAGGTAGCTGAGAATGGTGATGGCGGGCACGTTGCGTCCGTGAAAGGCTAGGACAGAGGCGGAGAAGGGGCTGGCGTGGCCGTCGATGCCGTCGCCGTGCGTCTGGGCGAGGCGCGACTGACCGGCAGCCGCGCTACGGTTGAGGGCATCGTGCTGACGGTCATTGGTGGTGGTGATCTTGGTGAGTAAGGCGGCGACCATGCTGATAATGTCGGCAATGGGCATGTCGCTGATCTCAAACTTCATGTCCTGCAGGGGGGGCTCGTTGAGGATACCGGGCCCGTTACCGGTCGAGACGTCGAGCTGAGCGAGGGTTTCTATGTGGCTGAGGCTGCGAATGCGGATGGTCCGTTGCGTACGCTGAGTGGGGGTCGGTAGCGACGGCAGCGAAAGTAGTGAGAGGTCATTTGTAGGGGAAAGAAGGGAACCAGCCGGGACAGCCGTACTGGCGGAGGCTTCGGTGGACGCCATGGGTAGCGCACTTCCATTCCCAGTCGGGGGGGAGCAGACGAGCGCAGCCCGGGCGCTGGCCGGCGAAGACGAGTCGGGAGGGGTTGGAATGTGGGCGGGGCCGGAGGTGGTGGTGACGCTAACGGCCGGCCTGTTTTCAGACGCAATAGAGGCAGCCGAGCTGTTGTCGGGTGGCGACGGAGGGCGGGCCGGCACAGCCTCGTCGCCAGTAGGGTACGGGATAGAGGTGATGGAATGCGGCATGCAATGCGGTTGAGCAGATGACGACGGCGACGGCTGCGGAGGCCGAAAGGCGAGTGTCGGCAGGAGCGACCTGGAGTCGGCTGCAGTGTGATCGGGACGCCCAAAGCTGCCGATCACATCGGCCATGATATCATGATGCCGGCGCGCGTGGGGTTTCTATCGGTGGTCGGGTTGGGGGGCAGGTGGGCTATGTTCAGTCAGCGACAGGGATGGGGTTCAACAGCTGGGTGCCTTATCGGCGCCTCGCGATAAAGGTTCGGAACGCGTAGCTAGATGGAGAGAGGTGCGGGCATGGCTAAAGGCTCATTTGTCGACCGTGAAGCGCGAGACGTCATCCGACCGGTCGCGAGAACACTTACCGGGGGTCGTGAGCAATCGCTCGCAAACAGTCGCGTCGAGTGAATCGGAGGTGCAGCGGCTCTCGGGCGACCCGAAGCGGCGATCGTGAGGCAATCTGTCGCCTGTAGTGCGGGACGGAGTTGGGGCGCACGCAGTGACTCTACACACGGGAGGTGGACGTGCAGGCGTGCAGGTAGTGAGAGCTTATGCGGGCCCGTGTGGCAACGTGGAGGAAGGCCGAGAAACGACAAGGAGGGGAGGGGGGAGGCCAGCCTCTAGCAATCCTCTTCGGACAAACCCAAAGCAAAGTCTTGACCGCAGTACTCGTAGTCAGGCAGGCACCGCAAATACGGAAAAACGGGGCAGAAGACAGGAGACCGGGAGCGGTGCAAGGTTGCTAGGGCGGATGCCGAGGGGGAGGTCAGGCCAGAGCGGAGGGAGTGGTCGGTCGGAGAGTAGAGAAGGGAAGAGATGTCGCGACCACAGGGCGGAATGAGAAAAAAGGGCGATAGAAAAGTGGGTGCCCACCGAGCAGTTACGGGCGACACCCAGGCGTGCTCATCCTCAAACTCACTGCCAGCGTGCAGCGGTGAGGGAGAGGCTAGATTTCTAGCGTCTGGTGTTGATTGGCAACACCGTCCCGCAGCCACAGAGGACGAAAGGTGCTCACAGCGCCGAAGAGGTGCCCCAAGACGCTGAAGACTCCCCCCCCCGACACGCCGCCACACTTTAATTGATCTACGCCTGCGACAAGGGCTGCAATCCTTCCAGCCATGCTCTCCGGATAATTCTCTCCAGACGTTGTCTCCAGACTCTCCTGATTCTCTACCTCAGCAGACTTCCCCTTCCAGACTGCCCCCTCGTATCTTAGAACATCCCTGCTGGCCGAGGCGCGGCTCCCTCGCGGCCTTTGTGGCCCCAACGGGGAAACCTGTAGGCCTCGCCTTTTTGGCCAATCTTGGATTGATACACTAACACGGGGACTCCGCTGCATGGAACGGCTAGCCTGTAGGCCCACTCTAGCCAGCTGTCAAGGCGAGATAACAAATGGCAGTGCACCAATCCCTGTACCGCCATCGTAGCCGGGTGGAGAGACGTAGAGGTAAAGTGGCAAGACCGCGCAGGCATAAATAGCGCCACCTTAACTATGGTTGTATTGATGTACAGAAGACCCGATTCAAGACCGAACAGGTCGGACTGCCGGCCTGCCCGGCCCTCCGCTCTATTGCTGCCGCACCGCGTACCCTGTGTCGGGCAGATACAGATGCCGGTCCGCACCCTCTCGTGTAAGCACAACCATGCGGATCACACCGCCCGAGCTGCCGTCCCACCGGATCGCCTCCTTAAGCGCACCCTTGACAAAATTGACCGCGTCTTCCTTCTCCATGTCCTCCCGCCAGTTCGCATCGCAGTAGCCGTATATGTAAGTCGAGCCCGACCCACCAATGGCATACGCCTGCTTGTGCAGCGAGCCGCCCAGCGGTATCGAGTACACCTGTCCGCCGTACCGCTCATCCCAGCCAGCGATGATCAGGCCGGCGCTATCTGGTCAGTCTCTCCGTTTTTGGGGGGCTACACTCAAACCCACTACATCGACTCACCTCAGCTGGTCCTTGTTCGAGTAGCAGAGTTCCTGGAAGATCGCCGCTGCCGTCTGCGTCGTCGGAGGCTTGCCGTTCAGCATGGAAAACAGCCCTAACTGGTACTGAACAATGTCGGCCACCGCCTGCGTGTCCGCCGCCGACCCGGAGCGACAGCACCAGATCGTGTCGTGCACCCGTGTTAGCTTGTCCGTAACCCGGTTCGCAATGTAGGCGCCCGTCGTTGTCCGCGAGTCCGCGCCTGCAAATGTATCGTCAGCCACGGTCGATCACATGCCAGAATGTTCTTGAGGCTTCCGTACCGAGAATCACACCGTCCTTGAATGTTACGGCCATGCTTGGGATCGGGTTAGCCAAATCACGCACAGCCCGCATCGTCGAAGTGTCTTCTCACATCGAAGTTCCAAGGCTGGAGAGTGTTAGCACAGTAGGATATTGATGATCAAGAGTACCCACTTGACCTCGCCCTTCTTCAGCCGGTCCATGTCGACGTGGATGCCATCTGCAACAGAGAAACACATGTCAGCTCTCCCGGATCGTAAACCACTGCTCTAGGGCGACAAAGCTCACCTTCATTGAGCTGACCGGAGTTACCGAACTCCATCTTGTGTAAGGCAGGATTGGCGTGTGAGGAAGTGTGTTGGTTCAGCGTTCCGGAGAATGGCAGTCTATTCTGCCCGCTTATTGATTGATGCCGTTCTGAAGCTCCAGGCAGCTTGGAACGCGTTGGCAAGCTACACCGCCGGGCAGAATTGACCGCGCTTGAGTCACGTGAGGATACACGTGTAGAATACAGTGGACAATGGAGCAAACTGTTGACATATATTCTGGAATGGTCTATGGCTAATAATATGCAATGACAGAATCCTATGGGTACAAATCATATCATACAAAGAGGCTACCGGCCTCGGGAACATGTTGGCAACCCCCCTACTGGAGCAGGCTGCTCTCGGCTTTGGCTCCGCCTTCTGCAGCCGCGCTCCCAGCTGCGGTTCCATCCGCCTTTCCGTCTGCATTCTTATCCTTGTCACCGCAGCCGCAATCGTAAAAGTCGCCAATGGCGGAGCAGTCGAAAATTTCCTTATGCAGCCGCTCGTTGACCTCGTTGTGGACGAAGCAGGCCCAGCCAGCTGCGGCAGTGCGGCTGGACGTCTGTGGCGGATACTCTGCCAGCAGTTTCTGAAAGTGGGCAGCGCACTGACCGCAGGGGTAGAGGCGAGCAAACAGCTGGACGTAGGTCTTGAGCGCGAGGCTGTCGTCGGGCGTTGGCTCATCGGGAAAGCGGGCCATCATGGTATGTAGCAGTCGCCAGGACGCGCGGCCCAGCTCCTGTCTGGAAGGAGGGTTAGAGGAGAGATGAGGCAGAGAAACCGACGAGAGGCCCAGTTGACTAGTGTTCACTCACTTGATCGTCGCATTTTCTAGCTTCGGCGCAATGGCACCGCCGTTCAGCACACCCACAGGAAGCGCAAACTGCGCCGCCCCATCACTGTTGTCTACAAGCGGTGGCGCCACTGTCCTGGTGTCTCCAGGTCTCGCGACGTCGTCGGGCGTCTCGGGGCTGCCGCTTGAGCTACCGCTGACGGTGAGGTAGAAAATGGTGATGAGGATGAAGAAGCCGAGTGCCAAAGAACCGGCGCGGGCGGGTCGTGCCATTTCGGGACCGTTATGTGCGTGCTGAGTGTGCGCTGTACGCGTGGACGGGTTGGTAAGATGGTTCGCAGAAAGCGCCGGTCGTGGGCGTATCTTGCTTATGTTGGGTTTACTCCCGAAGCGAGTAAGATACGAGTACGGAGTAATGAATCTTACGAGCATGTAGCAGAAGCTACGGCCAGGCTAGGCCGTTTACAGCGCTCTACAGGCTTTGGTGGGGCTTACCACCGAATTTGCAGGTCACTTATTACTGTACAAGGACCACGCCCCCTATCCTCTGCGAGTATTTGTAGTTGAACATGCAGCTCCCCGATAGGTGCACTACTGCCTCCCGAAGCTGCAACAGAAAGCCTTTATTCTAGTGGGATATATCTCAACACTAAGTCCCTTTGCGTCTATACGGCCAACCTACCAACAATGCTCGGCTGTTCGCTCTCCAGTACGAGCGGACCACCGCCGGGACCGCTGGCATCCAGACTTAGCGTCACGCGCTGGCGATCAGCTGCGACGTGCACTGTCTCGCCGAGGTTGCGATAGTCGGTCTCGCAGTGGTGGCGGCTCGGTTGGGAAACTGTGGCGTCCGCGGCGCCAGCGCTATGGACCTCGCGGATCTCGACGCTTGGGTAGGGTAGCCATCCCTCACGTAGGGGAATGAGCGTCAACGGAATGGCTGCCTCAGACTCGGGCGTTGACGATACGCCGATGTTAGCATCGCTGTCGGGCGCCGGGATGACAAAATGGCCCTTGCGGCGGCCGCCAATGAGCCACGTGTCCGTGGGTGCAGTGACCTCGAAACTAAACTCGAGGTCTTCGGTAGGCGTGGTAGCCGTGTCCCAGGCACGGGTCCATCGCAGCTGCAGTGTGGCTGGCAGAAGCTGGTTGACGCAGAACATGGGCGACTCATGCCCGACGGCCATCAGCGGCGCCGGCTGCTTGAGGCGAATGTCGGCGGTGTGGACAATAGTGGCACTAGGAATGTCGACGGGGATTAGAATGGTAGGCGCCTTGCCTAGCGGCGGGCTGCAGTGTGGACCGATTCGAATGACGGGCTGCTTGGTCTGCCAGGCAAGAATGGCAGACGAGAGGCGCTCGTTGAGGTTTGCGCCGGCGCTGTCACAACCGAGACCGGGGAGCTTGGCGCTCCAATCGACTGCGGCGACGAAGGCGGTGGAGAGCTCGCTCAGCAGGATGGTGCGTTCAAGATCGGCTGGCGTCAGGGTCTCATGCATGTGCTGCCGGATGCAAGCAATAGTCATCTTGGAGAGCTCGGTGGGTGGAGCGTCCGGGCCGTGAAAAATTTCGGCGAGTGCAGCCTCGAGCTGTCCATCAATCTCGTCCTGGATCACGCTGTAGTGCAACTTAATGTGTAGAGTCTTGCCGAGGTTCACGTCTTTGCCACGGGCGGCGACGTTCTTCCGTGAGATGCGGTACAGCAGGCTGGCTGGCTGCTTGGGGAACACGATGGGGGGCAGTTGGGGGGGGGCGCCGAACTGGCCAGCAAAAAGGTCCGAGTCGAGCAGCTCGCTCTTAAGAAGTCGCAGCGGACTGGCGGTGGCGGTGGAAACGGTGAAGCGTGAGAAAAGAAAAGCGTGTTTAAAGACGTCCTGGACGTTGACGCCGAGCGCCAGGGCGGTGGTGACGGTCGGAGACTTGGACAGTTTGAAAACTCCGCGCGGCGTCGTGTAAGTGGCGTCAATCTTTACACATAAGTCCAGGACGTCCTGCTCGATAGAGAAGGGAAATTCGACCTTGACGGAGGTGCCGGCCGCGAGAGGACCAAAGGTGAGGACGCCGCCCTGGACTGGGTTGGCAAAGGAGGCGGCAGAGTCAACGAATTTGGACTCGGATGTGAGGAGTCGGAGACCACCGGTCGCGGCACGAATGTGCAACTCGCAGCGTTTTACATCGTTCCAGCCAGTGCTTAGCTCGAGCTCGAGGTTGTTGTTGCGGTCAAGTCGGAGTGTCTTGGAGGTCGTGAGCCGGACATCGAAGGCGCTGGTTCGCTGGTAGACGATGACGCAGGGCTCTTTGAAAAAGGAGGAGTCGGCGCTGGTAGCTTGTTCGTGTACGATGGCGACGTTACCGCTGGTCAGACGCACCTGGTCTATGGCGTAGAGCCCGGGGGTGACAGTCTACTATGTTAGCATTGGCGCGCCAAAGAAAGGGAAGTTGTCTTACGTTGCTGTGAACGCGAAGAGTCCCTTTGCCCGACCGCAGCTGCAGTGGCTCATTTGTCTCGAGCCAGATCTCACGAGGCGATGTGTCGCTAGTGGCCGATAGCAGACGCACGCGAACTTTGTCGACAGGCAGGTCCTCCGGCAGCAGGCTGTAAAAGAGCAGGATGAGCTCAAAGCTATCCTGCTGATCGGCATAGATGGGGGTGTCGACGACATCAAAGACGCTGAAGAAGCTAGCCAGCGGCACGCGCATCTCGCGCTTGAGGTCGCGGGCGGCGCTCAACAGGCTTGGCAGATGTCCGCGCAGAGCCGAGAGGTCGACAAACGTCCTTTTCTGCACGTCCTGGCGGCTGAGCGATGTCTGCAGCGCGACACGGTCTTTCTCAGCGGCGGCCGCCTTAGTCAGCAACTTGAGCACCCGCCAAGCATACTCGTCGGTGCGGCCAAGCACCTGCAAACAGCGGGCGTACATAACGAGCATGGACAGCTCGAGAAGGTTCCAGCTGCTGTCGCCAAAGAAGGGTGTCGTCTCATAGAAGTAGGACGCCGCGGCGGTAAAGTCGCGCCGGTGGTATTTTAGCACAGCTAGGTCGGCTAGGTTCGCATGTAGCGAGTGCAGGTGGCCGGCCAGCGTGTAGTGACGGAGAGCTTGGTCAGTGAGTGTCTCATACAGCTGGTAAAAGTCGTCCTGGCCTTCGAGGGCCGAACGCAGGAGGGCGTTGACAACTCCGGCGAGCGTGGTTTTCTCTTTATCCTGTTTCAGGTCCTTCAACGCATCGCCATCGAGATCGACGTCTTCCAAGTCGTCCGCCAGGTCGACGACCGGCGCCGACACCCAGCCATCCGTCCAACCACGACGCTTGCCGTCCTCCTCAAGGATGCCGCGAGAGAGCATGTAGAGGTCCGCACGACGGGCGGCTAAGTCCTCCAGGCCGGCTTTATGCAGCTGGTGGCGCCTCTCTGCGTAGATGGCCTGCGGCATCCCAGGACCAGGAAACACCCCTGGACTTGGCGGGCCGCGCGTGCCGGAGCCGTGGGTGTGCAGCGACGAGGCCCGGGCAGGGTGGAGGGCCAGTTTCTGTTCCGATATCGAGGCCGAGGGTTCCGGCAGTGGCGGGGTCAGAGGCAGCGAGGCAGACGTCGTTTGTGCCAACACTTGCTGAGCAATGGAGAAGGCATATGATGCCACCATGTTGTCGACTATCGCGGTGGCTATGTCTTGTCCTGGGCTCGCTTCCAGGGATAGACCGTACAGCAGGTCCTCGCGCATCACGCGGCTCAACCCCGGGATGAATTCCAGCGCGCGTCGGCAGATCTCGGCCAGCATGGACAGGTTCTCCGGCTCATGCGCGGCCTGCTTTAGTGTCAGCGCCGGCGGAGCCACCATGTGCAGAACCGAGTCGTGCTGCTCCCTGAGCCTAGCAAGGAGCTCTTCGCGTGTCGACCAGGCATTGCCTAGTCGCAGCAGCAGCGCAATCTGGCGCGAAAAGATGTAGCAACGGAAATCAAACACAGAGACGTTGTTGGCCAGGATTATCTCGCGGTACGGCTTCTTGGCTGCGGTCAGAGGAATGTCATCGGGCTGGGCGGCCTCGCGGTGGCTCGACTGCAGGTCCTCGGGCTCCTCATCCATCGACCCGGGTGCGCCCGTACCCGTCAAATGCATCTCTCGCCGCGCCATCGCCAGAAGATCGGGTGTGTACGGCAGCAGCGAGCCGCCGTGGACGTCGGCCGTGCGCTCGCTCTGCACGTTCGCCTCCTGCTCGCGGATGACAGTGTCAAGGCCGACGCTGAGTTCGTCGTAGCCGACCAGCGCGTCCTCGACCAAGCCGACACTCTCGAAGCCGCGCGCAAGGCCCTCCTTCAGGATGAAAAAGGTGCAAAAGTTCCATCCAGGCAGCATCCGTTGCAGATCCTTTTCGCGAATATCATCCTCATACTGCGATACACGCACATCAAAGCTCGCCAGGATCAGCGCCTTAAGCTTGTCGACCAAGTCCGCCCAAGCGCCCTGTGCCTCCCTTTCCGATTCTGCATGACTGCCAGGTGCGGCCGACACAACTAGCGGAAGCAATTCGTAGGGAATGTCGTTGACGGCTACACGGATCTGGGCCACGCGATCCACCGCTTTTCCGGCCGCGGTACCGTTGAAGTCGGCTCGCATCCGTTCTAAAAGCGTGGAAGAGTTTTTGCCCCAGCGCGTAGACGCGTCGTCGGCTGGCCGGCTCGTTCGTGGCTGTGTGTAAGCGGCCGAGTTGGGGATTACAACGTGCACAATCATCCACTCGAACGCGTCGTGGTTTTCCGCCACACCCACCCGCCTGCTTGTGTGTTGCTTTACCCACTCGCGTATCTCGCCACGCGCTTGCGACTTGTAGCTGTCGTTGCTGTCGCACCGCATCAGCAACACCTTGAGGTATGGCGTGCGACGGAGGCCGGGAATCTGGTGCCGACGTTCCTGCGCCGGGCTCGGCGACGAAACCGCCGCGGCTGCTGCGGCATCGTCCGTTGTCCCGGCGCGGCCGCCAATCATCGCCGTCTGGAAGCCGTCGTCGGATGGCGACGGCACCGACTTGCCAGTCTTGTCCGTCGCTGGTGTTCGTAGAGGGGCCGCTACCAGTTCGATGTGTAGCGTGTCGATGGACCGTAGCGGCCCCGAGTGCGACTGCCAGTGTAAGTGGCGCAGTGGAAGCCGCGATATGAGACCGGGAGCGATCAGCTTGTAGAGGCCATAGGGGTCGTGATATTCGACTGGGGAAGTGAAGAAAGTCAGTGAACAAATCGGCGGGGAGGTCGAAAGGACAGGTGGCAGCGAGACACCAGCGACAAGTGCTCACGTACCGGTTACTTTTGACGTTGAAAACGGCTGCTCCATATCGGAATAGCAGCTCGCCGACAGCTGTGCTGTCGCTGGATACAAACGCTATTTGGAAGGGGAAAGTTGCTTCAGATGACCGTGAGACGAGTAGGTAGTCGGTCAACCGAATGCGGAAGGCGGTCGGCCGCCCACAGGGGTTGCTTGATTGGACATGGTTGGCCGGAGCTATGGCGGGGCAGTGGGCAAAATTTTAACGCTGCCACTTTCGCAAGTCGTCCGCCGTCGCGTAGCATCATCGCTCTTCTGGCGTCACTCGCCACCCTAGTTCCGGCACCACCTCGTCACGGCGCCATGTCCGGCAGTCTCGCAGCCATTCGTTACAGTCGGGGGAAGCTGGAGGTGCTAGATCAGCTGCGGCTGCCGCACGAGCACCACTATGACGCCGTCAATTCGAGCGAGGCTGCTTTCGACTGCATTCGTTCAATGCGTGTCCGCGGAGCCCCGGCGATTGCCATTGTCGCCTGCCTGGCTTTGGCCGTAGAGTTGCACAATGGGGGATGTGGTGAGTTGCCTGGACGCGTCGGCCGACAAGAGCCCATCTGACATCTCAGCGGCGGGGACTCCTCATGATGCCATTGCCTTCATTGACGGCCGCCTCAACTTTCTCCAGGAGAGCCGTCCGACAGCCGTTGATCTTTCTAATGCCGTGTTGGCCCTCAAGGTGGCCGTGCGCGACGCCCCGGTGGCCACCCTCGACAATGCCGCCGCAACAGCCCTTGTCCTCGAGACGTTCATTGCCAAGGCCGAGGAGATCTTGCAGAAAGACCTGCAAACGAACCTGGCCATTGGCCGCTACGGTGCCGGATGGCTGGAAAAGCAGGCCAGAGCCACGACCGACCAACCCATCTCGGTCCTGACCCACTGCAACACAGGCTCTCTAGCCACGTCCGGCCACGGCACCGCGCTCGGCATCATCCGCTCGCTGCATGCCATCCACCTTCTCAAGCATGCGTACTGCACCGAGACGCGGCCGTACAACCAAGGAAGTCGACTGACGGCGTTTGAGCTCGTATACGAGCAGATTCCGAGCACGCTCATCACCGACTCGATGGCCGGCGCACTCTTTGCACTGGAGAGGGACACGATGAACATTGCAGCTGTCATTGTCGGCGCCGACCGCGTCGTCCGCAACGGCGACACTGCAAATAAGATCGGCACATACCAGTTGGCCGTGCTGGCCCGCTTCCATGGCATCCGCTTTATTGTGGCGGCGCCCACCACGAGCATCGACCTTGACACGCCGACGGGCCAGCAGATCAAGATTGAGCAGCGCAGGAAAGAAGAACTCACGCAGATTTCAGGTCCGGTTGTGCGGCCGGACGGTTCAATTGACGTGCATCAAAACGCCCGTGTGGCCACGGCTGACCAGCACGTTGATGTCTGGAACCCAGCCTTTGACGTCACACCGTTTGCGCTGATTGACGTGATCGTCACAGAGAAGGGCGTCGTGGAAAAGAACGCAGAGGGCGAGTTTGACTTGGGTAATATTAGGAAGTAACAGATCTGGAACAGTTTAGCCAGTATACGTGTTTCATCGGCTGGTATCATCACAATCTCCCAGTTTGTGCTGCCAATTTGCCATTTTTGCATGCTCGACTCTCTGCGTTCTTTATCACTGGCCGGATTTTACAAATATCACGATCTTAATATTGTATTCCAACAAAAAGCTCTCTGTCCACACCGACGTGGCAAAAAGGCGGCCCTCGCATGCAACCGATGCGATTGTGACTGGACAAACGAAACATAATATTACGATTCATTACTCGTGAACGTTATTATGTAAGCTAACTCCTCGGCAGGAATATCTCGCTCGAACGTTTGAGCGAACTGGACGGATGAAAGGTAGCAAAACACATGATTCTGCTCACGAGCTATTAGTTCTGGCCCGACGGTTATCTGTACTCGATATCTCTTTCTCTCGCTTGTGCCGCATCTCTTCCAGGCAGAGACGGGCTCCGTTGTATTTGTGTGATGGCCATTATTCGACAGAAACGGAGTCTTTGTTGGACCTATTGAACACTACTGGCGGTGACACGACTGGTGCAGTCTCTCCGTCCTCCCGACTAGCTCAATGTCGAGATTGGCGGTTGCCAAGAACGGCTCGGCCGCGCGGAGGTAGTAAAGCGTGTAACCCAATCTACGGGCACTGGTGGTGGCACAGTGCTCTCACGTTCGACCGGCAGGAACTTTCTTTGGTCGGCCTTGCGGGTTTCAAGAAAAGCAATGTGCTCAAAACAGACGCTGTCGGACACCCTCGTCACCAACTACGGAGTATGATGTCAATCTCGAACGGAAGAAGCGGGTCTCAGGGCAGCTGCTCGTGTATAAATGGACTGCACAGAGTATTGCAAGGCGTTATATAGAGTATTATTGGGCAGAATTGCTGCAAGATTTCTCCACCTGAAATTCCAGCCGCTGGCTGATGTGATTCACAATTTCCCCGGAAATCTGCCGACAGAACCGGGACGAGTGGTATTGGGGAGCGACATCGTACTGTCTACATATTGTCAACTCGAGTTGGCCAAATATCTGCCGATCTGATTTCTGCCTCCTCAACTACCTCGCGTCCCATCTTTGACGCAGAATCTCCTTTCCTTTCCCTCTACGCAGAGCAGCTCCCACTGACCGTCTTGTTGGTCGGTTGCGCTAAACCAAGGCAGTCGGCGATCTTGTAAAATACGTCAATGTTACTGAACGTGCCGCTAAACGTCTCCTGGCAAGGGCCCCAAGCATACTGTGATCGTCAGCTCCTGCTACGTCGTTTTCACGCGGCAGGGGTACACCTACGACGGGCACATCCGTCAACGAGTGCACGCCCTGAGTCTCGTCTGTCGGCAGTGTGCCATTGACAATGAACCCTTCGGGGTTATCATAGGTAGAGACATAACCGGAAGATCCTGAGGCTGGAATGCGCGATCCGGTCTCGTTGACCTTGTAGCTCTCGCGGTGGTCAGGGTTACCACCCATGCCGGCCGCGATCACGTACCGCGGATCCCAATTGACGGGGAAGTGGGCGCCCGTATTGTAGCTGATGCCGGGCTGCTCGACCGTATACTGCGAGAGGCCGGAGTTGACGTACACGCCGACGGCCTCGCGCTTGGGTTTGTCGCCGTCTTGGGCGGCCATGTACTTTGTGTCGGCACTGCCGAAGACGTCGAAGCCGTGACCGTGGTCCGCCGTTGTCACAATCAATGTGTTATCCAGCTCACCCAGGCTCTCTAGCTTGGCGATCGTTGCCCGGACCGTGTCGTCCAGCTCGAGCAGGTCTCCCAGTGCCCGCTCGTAGTCTAGTACGTGCATCTGCTTGTCGATCGAGGCTGCTTCCGTCATTAGGAAGAAGCCTCGTTCGCCGCCACGGTTGTGCAGCACCTCGATCGCCTTAAGTGTCATGTCCTTGAGACCTGGTAGGTCCGTCGCAGCGGTGTTACGCCCAAGTGGATCATTCTCATAGTTCTCCAGGTTGTCGGTAAAGACGTTGCGGTCTAGCCAGACTGGCATGGTCGATTGACAGAAGATTCCTAGAGCACGCGATGTGTTGGAAGCCGCTGCTAGCGCCGTCTTGTTGAGACTGATGCTGTAGCCGCGCTCGGCGAACTTGACATAGTAATCCTGGCCGAGGGCCGTAGGCGTAGCGCGAGCGCGTGTGCGAGGTCAGCGCGATGGGCGTGGCATCAGCAATGAAAGCGGTTGAGACGGCACCCCAAGCGGCACCCTGCCTCCGTCAGTAAGTGTACTGATTTTCCTAGGCGACGGCAAGATGCGGTCGACATACCCAAATACGCTTCATCAGCTCCACGATCGTCTCGACCTTGGGATCGTCAAATAGGTCGGGCGACGAGTCGGCATAGACACCCATCGCATTCACCGTGCTCTTGTGGCCGGAGTACAGCGCTGAGGCTGAGTTGGCACTGTCGGTGATGAAGCTGTGGATCGAGTGCGTCATTTGATGGCCAACCACCGGGAACTCATCCAGCTTCAGCCGGCTCTGGTACTTTCCGTTGATGGCCTTGTGGCCCAGTAGACGGGCCGCTGTAATCATGTTGGTAGTCATGCCGTCACCTGTGGCCGTGGTCAGGCTTTTCTGTCGTTTTTTCGCTGACATGCATCCACGCACCAATGAATAGAATCACATTCTTGGCCTTCTTCTCCTGCGCTAGCGGCCGCACCACCCATGTCGCCGTCGTTGTTTCGTTGTTATAGTACTGCAGTTTCACCGTGTATGTGCCCGGCTCGTACAAGGCTACGCGCCGGTAGATCTTGGACGCCACGTTGACGATGGACGCGTTGCGTGCGTCTTTGGCAAACAGATCCTCGTACCACGAGAATGTCCACGTCTCAACCAACGGTTCTTCGGTTCTATGGAAGAAAGACGCGAGGCTCTGCGCCGTCCCATTGTCCCTGGAAATCGTCGCGGTGAAGGCCTGATCTGGCACGCCGCCGTGGAAGGCCTCGGTGCCGTTGACAGGCGCGTGTACCTCGAACCGGATGTCGAACTGTTGGCCGGGCAGGAAGTCCTGCTGGTCCGGCGGTAGCACACAGCCGAGCGTCGGGCACGTGCCTAGCCGCTGGTACGTCTGGGCCGAGACGGCCGAGACGACCGTGACCAGTATGGCTAATGTGCTCTTTGACAGCATCGTGCCGGAAGCAGATCTGCAGCAGTTGGGAAGCTTATTTCAACGCACGAAGGAGAGAAGAGCATGATACTTCAGCCCAACGTGCTGAATATATACTCGAACACTACCAGTGTTCCGGATGTCGGCTTGCCGCGTTTCCCCATTTCCAATATTCGCTCAGCGGTCGACCGATCTGGGCCTGCAAGCGCAGCTCTTGGCACAACAACGTCAGACCCAAGCTTGGTCCCACGCCGCTGCCTCAATCCCGTGCTGGCGACCGTGAACGACAGACGCTGTCCAGCGCACGTGTCAGATGCATCCCATGGCCGTGTGGAGTCAAACGTTGGACAAGATACTGTCTTGACCGGTGGGTAGACGTATTCATGGCTCTTGGCGACATGATCACGGTGATTGCCAAAGTCGTCAAGGAAGCTGCCAAGGCTTTATATCTCTGGGCATTGGTTACAACTCTTTCAAACGTGGCGCCGTTGGCTTCGATGATTGGCGGCAGCTTTCGAGGGCTCAAGAGCCTTGCAGCAGTCCCACACACGTGTTTTGGCGCGGGGAAGGTTCTGCGTGCAAAACGCAATTGCTTAATCGTGAAGAATTGCCTCAAATTGGTATTGAAACGAAATTCCCTATTACATGCATCGGACGATGTGTGTGCTATCGCTTTCTGGATATTAAGCGATTTTCGACTAGGACAATTTTGCTTTTCCCGTCACAATAAATTCAATTCGTAGATACGACGTACATCATAGCACGAAGGGCGCAAACGGGGCTGCGCGACCCAGATTTATCTGATTGCCAACCCATGTCAAGAGTACTACAAGACAAGGAGCGGCCCGACCTGGCATCGAAAAGAGAGGACTAGGAAAATTGGAAGCTGTCTGATCGTCGCTATTGTCACACCACGTCGTACAGAATCCCAACCAGCACAGACTTACTAAGCAAGGCCCGAGTGAGGCGACCGACGATCTGCTGCAGAAGTGTTGGCACATTTTGCTTGCCTTGTAAATTTGGGGCAGTGGAAATCTATCTTACTAACTTGACACTGTTCGGCTGCATAACGTTAACCTCGGCCGGACAACAGCGCGTGACCAGATCCAACGAAAAGTGTGGCGCTTATCGCGGAGAATAGCATGAACCAGCTTTCAAGCTGCTTCCTTGTTCTCTTGTGGGCCGCTGCGCCATGGATGGTTCTCGTGTTTCGTCGTGAGAATATTAGCCAACAGGAGAGGGCGGCACGGAATCCATCAATTGCTCCAGCACCACTTCCGACGGTGCTCATATTCTCGGAAACAAGGACCGATATGTAACCAACACAGGACCACTACCCCGGTCTGATGCCCGCCTGATGCAGTCACACCGTACACCTGCATGCGACTGCGACGCTACGTCTACTACGCAAAGCTTTCTGTGGAGATGGAGAGGCCAAACATAAGCCGTTGCCGTCGGCGGCGCCCTGCCATTGGAGGCTCTTTGTCGGCGACACTTCCATGCCTGTCCTGTTGGCCTGCCTAAAAGGGTTAGCAAGCTGGAGAAGATCTTCTCCGGGGCGGCATATTATCCGATGGCGAGGAGTGGCGCAGAGCGAAGTACTGCACACAACATTTTTTGTAAATTCAGAATTGACCACGAGACCAAAATTAGGGAGCTGAGACATTTCGAAAGACACCGCGCACAAAGAAACCCCAGGTACTCGTACTTCGGGCAGCCGAGGACCAACGGAAAGGCTTTATGACGTGGAACGATTTGCGGAGGTGGAGCCCCTGGAGGAATGGCCTAGGGTCAAAACAAGGCAGACTGCCCCGCTTCCCCAATGCATACGCCGAAATTAGCCCCAGATGTTCTCCGTAATTATTAGTCTATCAACCTCCTGGTCACCCACCACACCGGCTTATTCATAGGAGTGAGATACAACATGGGAGCAGCATTGAAATATATAAGTGACATACGACGTTCCACTAGGCTGGCTCGCCGTTTCCCTTGGTTTCCTACCACACAGAAAGTCTTCGTACAGCATACTCTCACACCATGGACGACACCGCTGAGAAGATAACGCCGAACAACGAAAAAGTCGCAGACACGAAGCTCGACCATGTCGAGCGCCGTGGCTCGACGGCCCTTAATGTGATCAGGAACCCACTGCAGACAGTGTCGGCCGAGGCCGCCGCCCAAGGGGCGCGCGACTTTGCTCAAGCCAACGGCCTCGCCGAGCATGCAGACCTGTTCGCACGAGCCGCATTGGTGGCACGTGACCCAGACCGGTTTGAGATGGTCGCGTCTCTGTCCGAGGATGAGATAGCAGCGCTGCGGTACGAGCGCGATCACAAGTGGCACGGGCCTAGGATCCTATGGTATTCGATCACACTTTGTGCTATTGGCGCCGCAACGCAGGGCTGGGACCAGACCGGCAGCAATGGGGCGAACCTCTCCTTCCCTGAGGAGTTTGGCATCAGCGGGACTGGTCGGGATGAGTGGATTGTGGGCTTGGTGAATGCGATTATTTTCCTGACGGCAGGACTGCTGTCAGTTTCCTTCATGGTGCACCCGCTTCCGCTTCACCCCGTCCTTCCCGCTAACTTCTAATCCAGCGGCCCTTTCATCGTGGACCCCTTGAATCGCTACCTCGGTCGCCGGGGCGAGATTTTTGTGACGGCTTGCTGCCTCACAGCAACGCCCATCGGGTCGGCGTTTGCACAATCGTGGCAGGGCCTATTTGCCGCGCGGTTCATCATGGGTATCGGTATCGGGGCCAAAAACGCGACCGTGCCCATCTTTTCCGCGGAAATGGCACCGGCCCGGATCCGCGGCGCGCTCGTGATGTTTTGGCAACTCTGGGTCGTTGCTGGTATCTTTCTCGGCTTCTGCGCCAACGTGATCGTCAAAGACACGGGTCGCATCTCGTGGCGGCTCCAGCTGGGGTCTGCCTTCATCCCGTCTTTCATCCTCATGCTAGGCATCTGGTTCTGCCCTGAGTCGCCACGCTGGCTTATGAAAAAGGGACGGGTCGCAGAGGGCTTTCATTCAATGCGCAGACTACGCGCCCACCCCATCATTGGCGCGCGCGACTACTACTACTCCAGTGTGATCTACGAGCAGGAAAAGATCGAAGCGGCCGGCTCCACCTACTTCTCTCGCTTCCGCGACATCTTTACTGTACCGCGAATTCGGAGGGCCAACTACGGGGCTTCAACAGTAATGATTGCGCAGCAGATGTGCGGCATCAACAGTGAGTAGCATTGCCCACCGTTTTTGTTGTAAGCTCGTCCTGACGTCCTAGTCATATCTTTTTACAGCTCGACCATCTTCACGACGGTTGGTTACTCGCAGACCCAAGCGCTTTATGCATCCTTGGGATACGGTGCTATCCAGGTGGTGTCGACAATTCCGACGTTGTTTTTGATAGATACCAAGGGTCGGCGGACTCTAACTCTGTTGGTATGTCTAATAATGATTGCTCCTTGGAGAAGCGTTGCTAACCATCAGACTTTCCCTGGAATGTGCATCTTCCTTCTTGCGGCCGGCTTGTCCCTCCTCAAAACGCATGGTTCGCAGGGTGAACGAATTGGTCCTGTTGTGCTGTATGTCCCCCGCAACTCTAGCGGTTATATTGTATTAGCTAATTCCTCACCGCCAGATTTGTCTACCTCTTTACCATTTGTTACTCCCTCGGCGAAGGGCCCGTGGCCTTCCAGTACTCGGCCGAAGTCTTCCCCACCATCCAACGAGAGCAGGGCATGGCCTGGGCTATTTGCATTAACAATACTTTTGGTATGCCTGATTCTATTCCGTCAGGATAGATTAGTCGCTAATGCATATAGCGGGCATCCTGAGCCTGACCTTCCCACGAATGTCGCATGTCATGACGCCGACGGGAGCCTGTAAGCACGCCCCTAGTATGCACGATGCGAACTTTCTAACCTGTTAGTCGGATTTTACGCTGGGCTGAACCTCATTGCGTGGTTCATGATCTTCTGCTTTGTGCGAGAGACAAAGCAGCTGACGCTCGAGGAATTGGACCGTACGTTTTCCTCTCACATCTGTCCACCAGGTTCTAACTTCGGCAGAGGTCTTTTCGGTCCCGACCAAAACTTACATCTCGTACGAGCTCAAGGTGTGGCTGCCTTACTTTATCAAGCGCCATATCCTGCGGCGGAAGATTGCCAAGCCGCCGCCGATCATCGAGAAGGACACTTTGGACCGACCAAACGAGCCGTGATGTGTTGTAGATGCTTGAGGGCTGGCCACTCTAGTGGATCACTTTGCTATCTACACGGTAGTTGCCAGATATCGGTTAAAATCGTTTACAAGTCACTGCTGCGAAACCTCCACCTTGCTCCACCAGAATGCACACTCATCTTTGGCCCAGACATCGGCAATGAGCTCGGCCGGTGGCCCAGCATCACCGCCGACGAGCTCCTTGTTGTCCTTCGCAAAAGCCATCACCGTTGGCTAACTGGGATCGTACCTGGCCCACGTCGGACGCTTCTTGTAAGTACCTTCGATCGCGTTCGGGTCGCCCGTGCAGAGGAAGCTGGTTACGTAGGCGTCTAGCGTGCCCGACAGCTCGTCTTGCGTGGGAGAGATATTACGCTTTGCATCGCTGCGCACTTCGTAGAACATGTTGGTACCGTGGGATGCGCCACCGACGATATCTGACTCGAGCGCCCATCGGTAGAGGTATACCGGCACGGTCTTGCCTGCAAACTGCGAGCTCTGACGTGACGGTGCAATATAAGCGTAGTGAGCATAGGCCGCCTCAATGCGCTTGTACATGGCGCCGACACCGGCACGGTTTTCTTTATAAGCCGAATCCTCGATCGTCAGCGGATCAGGATACAGCGTATCGATGGTTTCAAGGTCTTTGTCGGTCAGCCGGGGCAGCAGCGTCTTCCAAAAGTCGTGGAACTGCTCTGACGTTGACATGCGCTTACTGACGTAGAGTGAGCCCTCGTTGGTTGTGAAGCCGGTCATGACGGGGACCTTATGCCACTGGTCGTTGCGCCACGAGTCGATGGGCCGTCTCCGGATGATGTCGCCGTCAATCACCGGCTGGAAGGCCCAGCACAGGCTGGGGTTATACTTTTGGAACACTGCGTCCTGAGCCTCAGCGATCGTCTTTATCGGCAGCGAGCGCAGATAGGCAAACGTCTCAGAAGCCGTGAGACCCATGGGACAGGTCACTTGCTCGAGGTAGTCCTGGAACTGTGTCTCGTGGATGGTAGAGTCAGGGAATCGCACGGCACGCGAAGTAGGAGCGCCCGATTCCATGACAACGCGGCTGAACAGCGGCGGCTTGCCCTCATCATAGTTAAGCAGGTGGTAGCCGATCTGGTGGTTAGCCCTGTTTTCATTTCATCATCTGAGAAACCCCCTACCGAATGCGCCCCTGCGGAGAGGCCGATCAGCGTTACGGCATCCCTGTCACCACCAAATCGGTGGATATTGTCCTGCACCCATTCCATCATGCAGATCTGGTCCTTGAGCCCAAGGTTGAGCACGCCCTCATGCGCCCATCTTGGACGGCAGAAACCCCAGTGACCCAATACGGTAGCCGAAGGAGACACCGATGAATGGCCGCTCCGACCAACCGACCATAGTGCCGGTGTCGTGCATTGTCGCATTTCCGCGGTTGAAAGCGCCACCGTGGATGTAAAGCGCCTCCGGCCACAGCGGCTCGTCGCCTTTGCGTGGCGGCCGAAAGATGTTGGCCGTCAGGCAGTCTTCACTCTCGGGCAGCTCCGGCCCAAACACGACAAACTGCCGGGCCGGAGCGCGGGGACCGAAGCGCGACGCATCAAAGGTGTCAGACGACGGCAGCACCTTGACCGGCGGCCGGAAGCGTCGTTCTCCCGTCGGCGGTTGGGCGTAGGGAACGGCCTTGAAGCACTCGATTGCGCCCGGAAAAGAGCCTGTCTCCCTAACTCCGAGATATGTCCCCTGGAGCAGCGTGGCAGTTGGACGCGGTGTAGCCATGTTAGACGCGGGTTGCGATTCCAAAACAAGAAAGTATGCGTGCGACGATGCATTAGTATCTAAAGATGCCGGAAAACCCGGCCTTGTATAAGACGGCTTCGCAGGCAAGTGGGTCTTATCAACGGAAAAGCCTTACGCATTTGCGCGTGGGTATTACGGATTACTCCGTATTTCATCTTCATCAGCTGAGGCACTAATCGTGACAGAATGTTCTTACAATTTATATGCTAATGCTATTAGTATCCCCACTGCTGGAATTCTATTCTAAATCTCCACCACAAGGAAGTCAGAATACTTGCTGATGAACCGTGCCGCCATTTCGACAAACCGGTCGAGCTCTTCTTGGCTGGTCCCCAGCACAATACTGAGCATGCCGCGCTCCGTGATCCAGAAGCCGTTGGCGACACACCAGTACCAGAACAGTTTGCCCACTCCAGCCACGCTGTACCGCTCGATCTCCTGTGCCCTGATCGGTTCCTTTCCGTTGCTCAAAAAGTGCACCGTCAACACGGCGCCGACACCGGTCACTACCATTTTTGTATTTCTCGCAATCTCCTGCAGTCGCGTGCGGAAGTAGTCGCCCAGCGCATTGTGCCGCGTTGCCACATCGGGCGTGTATATCTGCGACAGGCCCGCGTAGCCGCACGCCATAGCCAGCGTGTTGTTGTTGAACGTGCCCGAATGGGGCAGGCTCGAGGCCGATCGGGGGTCGTAGACTGCCATCAGGTCTTTACGCCCACCGAACGCGCCAAACGCGAGCCCGCCGCCGAGATACTTGCCCAACGTCGTCAGGTCTGGTTTTAAGCCGAGTTTGCCCTGTAAGCCGTGGGGGTGCAGCCGAGAAGTCATGACCTCGTCAAGAATGAAAAGGACGCCGGACTGATTGGTCAGCATTACCTAGGCCGGGCCCCCGGGATGGACTCTGGACTTTGTGTCTTACCTTGGCTGATGCGGTCTGGATTGCCTGCAAAAACTCGAGCGAAGCCGGGATGCAGCCGCCCGCGCCTTGCATTGCCTCGACGATGACGGCGGCAACACCCGGGGTGCTCTCAATCAGCGCCGTGGCTGCGGCCGGGTCATTGTAATGGCCCAGAACCCAATCATCTCGGTCAATGGCGTTTGGCGCGATGCCATGGCCAAAGCCGAGCACGCCGCCGTGGTAGGCGCCGTCAAAGCAGATGATCCTACGGTGGCCTGTGACGCGTCGGGCCACGCTCAAGGCGTAAATGTTGGCTTCGGTGCCAGAGTTGCAGAAACGCAGCTGCTCAACGCTGGGAAACCGCTGGCATAGCAGCTTGGCGTACTGGACCTCTTCGGCCGTAGTCGCACCCAGACTCACGCCGACGTTGTCGTACGTCGACATCAGCGTCTCTTTAAGGAGAGGGTCTGAGTGGCCATATAGTCCAGCGGACAGCTCACCGACCAGGTCAATGTACCTACGGTGAGTTAGAAGAGTATGGGAATCAAGAGCCGCAGCTGGCCCGCCACGTGCACCTACTCTGTGCCGTCATAGTCCCATAGCCGGTGGCCGACACCTCTCTTCATGAAAATGGGAAACGGGGCGTTGAAGAGAACGGAACGAGTGTTACCGCCGGGCATGAACTCGAGCGCAATTTCAAAGTGAGAATAAGACCGAGGTAGCCGGGCAATGTAAGCTGCATTCGCTTCAGAAATGGCGCTCTCTAGCGAGGCGGTAGTCGGTATTGCCTGCACTGTGTTTCCTGCCTGCAGAGGCTCTACCGGAAGTAGCGCTGTTGCCATGATTGATCAATCAGTAGTTGAGGCGTAAAAATCCAAAATCAGTAAAGATCGTTAATTCCCAGCGGATAGCAACTATATTTATACGGCCTGCTGTTCGCTGCGCAGTTTTTGTTAGCCGACCTTTGATGCCTGCAAGTCGGCCTGGTGCCCCCACTTCAACTTTCTCTTTGCCTGCCGCCTGACTAACGGCATTTCCGACAACGCTTATCAGCCGGACGGAAATCCCATCTCCTGCCACGGCTTGCTCGTCTTCTCTCCTCCGAATTGCCACACTCGTTGGACCAGCATGGCCGATAGCCCACGGGACACCATCGCTAATAAGCGGAGGAAGACGCCTAGAGCGGCGCTGGCCTGCACGTTCTGCAGGTGACGTTATTTTGCCTGCTCTTCTGGTAGAGTCTAGCTAGCGCGCAGAGACAGCGCAAGGCGCGCTGCTCCGGCAGCTGGCCGTCATGTGCAGCGTGTCTCAGCCGCAACCGCCACTGTGTATACCCGGGTCATGTACCACCAACAAATGGTCCAGGCCATTGCCTTGACGGTGGGCACATCCGTCACTCGTCTCATCTCATCCCGAGCCTGACCACCAGCCACCGACAACCTCCTCCCATCGGCCGATCTGCGCCGGAAGGCCATTACGTTTTTCCGTGACAACTATGCCTGACCCTCCTTTGCTTCATCCCTCCCCAGCAGCTGGTAGAGGACGACGTTGGCGATAGTCTAGCTGAACCGCTCCTCATATGCATCCTCGCCCTCGTCTCCCGCTTTGTGCCCGAGCTGGCAGACCGCGCAAAGTCCTTGCGCGAGACTAGTGACCATTACGCTGAACGCGCCCGCCGCGCCCTCGACCGCATCAGCGACGAGCAGCCATCACTCGTCCATGTGCAGTGCGCCATCATACTCTGTCTCTATGAGATCGGCGAGGGCTCGGAGCACCGTGGTTGGTTGCGCCTCGGTTGGGCTGTGCGCCTCGCCCAGCTGCTGCACCTTCATCGCCAAGACGCGAATCCGATCCAGCTTGACTGGGGCAACTCGCCGCCTTTGGGCTCGCACACTCTGGCCGAGGTCCGGCGCCGTACGTTCTGGTGCTGCTTTTGCCTCGAACGCCTGTTGGCAAACGGGCGTGACCGCATCGCCACCCTGCTAGCCGCCGACATTACCACGCAGCTGCCGCAACCCGACGAGGACTTTATCTACGCCCGTCACCGTCCAATGTGCACTCTGAACTGCACACATACTGAGCCCAACCGTCATCATGAGCGCGAGAGCATCTTTTCCCATACCATTCGCGTTGTCGACCTGCTAGCTGAGGTCGTGACCTGGCATGGTCGCGGAGGACGGCATCTGGATCCGCGCGCGCCATGGTTACCTGACATGCCCTTCAGCATTCTGGACGCCTCGCTTGCCAAGTGGAGGGCCGCGATCCCAACCCATCTGGGCTACTTGCCGCGCAATGCGGCGTCGGTCATCGCCGCTGGTCAAGGCCGACTATGGGCCCTCATGTTCATGGTTTACTTCCAGGCGCGGGCCTATCTTCACCGGGAGTATCTTCCCTTTACGCCGAAGAAGGAATACGACCCGTGTCAGGGTAAGTGCATTTGGATCCTATTGTCTGGACACTAACTAATATTCCGAGGCCCCTGCGACGGTCCAGCCATGAAGCCTACCGAGGTACCGTTGCCGTCCGGCTTTTGGTACCGCTCGGCCGTGGCCATGATCGAGAGCGCCAATGCTATTTCCGATCTGTATGTGCTGATGCGTAACCGTGGCCTCTCCGCTTCAGCCTATCCCATTCCCGGTCTTGGACTTCTGACCGCCGCGAGCGTCCACGTCATGTATACCGTCTTCGGCTGGGACAGTATGCTCGACGTCGTCACACAGGAGTCAAGCAGCCGGTATCTACACCAGGACATGGATGGCTTTAACGACATTGGCCAACACTGGAGCCTGGCCATCCACTGGGTGCGCAGTTCGCGGGGAGGTATAGGCACAGTAGAATGAAAGCTGACAGTCCGCAGATTCGACAAGTTTCACTCTACTACAAACTCAATTCGCTTACGAGGCGGTCATGGTCCGATCCCGACTGCAATCTCTCGTCTATGAATATCACCCAAATCAAAGACGGCATCATGAATTATGTGCGACAGATCAGCCAGGAAGATCGTGAAACCAGGGACGCCCGCCTTAAAGAGACATTCAATTTCGCCGGCTGGCTTGCTGTTCTCGAGCGCTCGGTCGGCGAGGGCTCTGTCCACACGCCGGACACCCAAAGTGGCTCATTTGAGACGCCGAATCCCGAAACGGCGTATTTGGGTACGGGGGCTTTAGGCACATATGCCTCTTCTTTTCTTTGGTTTAGCGACATGGACGGGCTGGCTGCAACACCTTCACAGGCGCGTTGGATCTCGGGTAGGGATACGGATCTATACATGTTTGGGGTATGACGTTAGCGAAGGCTTTATAATCAAGGTACCAGGAAACGGCAATAAACGAGATAGAAAGGAGGGAAACCCCAAGAACTATATCGAACAGGGAACGCCAAACGCATCGGCAAGACCGTGCAGGGCCTTCCTGTTGTAGAACTGGCCAATCTCGAGTATTCCATCGAGCAGCATGAAAACATGAGGCGCTCCCTTCACGCGGACCACCTCAGCCCTGGACCCGGCTTCGTTCATCTTCTTGCCGTATGCCTCCCCTTCGTCCCTTAAAGGGTCCATCTCCGCCGTCAGAATCAGGGTCGGTGCCAGGCACGCAAAGTTGGGTGCCTTGATCGGCGATACCTTCCAGCTCTTCACGGTCGTTAGCTCACTTTTTCTGTCCACCAAAACGCGATCTGGAACGTGCATCGTGTAGCTCGGCCGGCCGCGGGCAGCCTAGGAACTTATTGTGGAACCACATCATGCGCTCGGTTGGCAGCGGCTGCGTGTGGTACATCTCCCGGTACGACTCATAGGGGCAGTCGGGAAGCAAGGCGCCCGTCGGCGAAAATACGTGCAGATTGCAAACGGGAACGCCAAGCAGCTGAAGGGCCAGCGGGATCCCGGCATCACGGCACATGTGCGCAATGACAGCGCTGAGGTGGCCGCCAGCCGAACAGCCGCCGATGGCGATGCGACTCAGATCCACATGGAATTCGGACGCTTTCTCCCGGATCTAGGACGTGAGTATGTCTGGGTAGATCGCCTGCGCGCATTCTGACAACCCAGTTAAACGCGGTCCATGAATCCTCCAGAGGAATGGGAAACTTGTATTCCGGAGCCAGGCGATAGTCCACGTCAAACGCTACACAGCGAAGGGTGCGTGAAACGCGCTTGCAAAAATCATTATCCGTGGCCAGGCCGCCAAACACCCAGCCGCCCCCATGGAAGTTAATGTAGGCCGGCCGAAGCTGCTCCCTCGAGACCACGGGCGGCTCGAATATGCGGATCGTGATTTCTCCCCCTTTGACGGGGCATTTTTGCTCTGTAATGACGAGGTCGCCTGCGTCGACAATCTCTCTACCGTAGCTGATAGTGAAGCGCAGCGGGTCTTGACGGTACTCCTCGATGGGAACCTGATGAGTAGCTAGACGGCCAGCATTGTACTTGTTGTAATACAGAACATACGTCGGGTCAAACCGCGACAGGAGCTCCTCCGGAATGCTGTTAGCCAAAGGCTGCTCAATCACTGCGCTTCGCTTCATGTTGGCCATTTTGCGGCACCTTGTTAATGAGCTTTATTCATGGGTTGGCGGCGCGCGGTGCCCATATTAAACGCAACTACAGCAGACAGCCGGATGACGGAATGCCGGCGCTAGAAGGCGGCAGTTCCGGGTTTTCGACCTATCGTGCTGCGTTGCAATCACAGCTCCGCGCTTGTATCTCCACAAGCTGTCGGCAATTCCGTTCTCTTCCTGTGGATTGCCTAGAATTGGAAGAAAATAACCAAAAAATACCGGGCCCGACGTGCCAAGATAAGACTCGCCCGTCTGTGTTGAAAGCCTGAAGCCTGTAACACGTCGGCACAAATATAAAGTTTGACGCCGGGTTGATATCATTCCTGTCTGATGTCAGTCTCAATCCATCTATTTGCACCGCAAAAACGCCACGATGAAAGTTAGCGACTACCGGCGCAGCCTTCCCGAGGTGCAGAACTTTATTGCCGGTCTCGTGCTGCTGGGCACAGTCGGCATCTATGTCGCCATCACCGCTCTCGGCGCTGGAGGTGGAAAGGCGAACTCAACGGAGATGAGCTACATTGTGTTGTCTGTCAACTACGGCGTGTTTGCTGTCGCAGGTTTCTTCAGTGGAACCGTCATCAACAAGCTTGGACCCAAATGATCTATCTTCGTACGTGGAATAGGTTCGGTTCGCTGGAATGCAGCTACTGACTAAGCCCTAGATCGGCGCGTTTGGCTACCCATTTTATGTATCCGGCCTGTGGTACTATGACCATACTAGTATTCTCGCCTACCCCGTCGTCGGTGGTGCAGTCATTGGCCTCTGTGCCAGCCAGCTGTGGGCTGGTGTCAACTACATTGCCATTGGCTATTCGGATGAAAACAGCAGAGGCACATTCTACGCAGCGCAGGCTTCAATGAAGGCTTGTGGCAACATGATCGCGAGTGTCCTTGTTCTCGGCATCAACGCCCACGACCGCTCTTCGAAGGGCGTGCCTACGGCGGTCTACATCGTTTTTATCTGCATCATGCTCAGTGCTATGACTGTCTCTCTGGCCCTAATCAAGCCCGAGCAGGTCCGCCGCAAGGACGGCACCGCCCTCGCTGAGTTCCGGCACAACGGCTTCGTCGAGGAGTTCAAGTCCGTCGCGGGCTGCATCTTTGACAAGAAGGCGCTGCTTTTGATCCCGTGTCTTGCTGTGGCCGACTTCCAGCTGATCCTGCAGCCAGGCATGAGCGGTAAGCGAGAATCCTTTTTTTCTCTCCCATTGCCTCTTATTTCCAAAAAGTGCTCTGGTGGAATCAAAGCTAATTTCCACTTAGCAAAGTTCTTCGGCCTACGCAGCCGTAGTCTGCTGACCTTTGTCTCCGCTATCATCGAAATTATAGGCACCTTCTCCTTTGGCCTCCTACTGGACAAGCATACTTGGTCGCGGCCAAAGCGCGCTCGCGTTGGCCTCCTTATTATGGTTCTTATCATCGTCGGAATCTACAGTGGCGAGGCTGGCTGGTTATTTTCCGTTATCCCACAGAACGAGCCGCAGGACAAACCAGCCTACGACTGGACAAGCCCGAAGTTCCCCGGCTTCTTTGTTATCTTTGTCATCTTTAACCTGCTCGGCGCCATTGCCCCCGTCTACCTCTCGTGGCTGCTCTCGTCCCTAAGCAACGATCCTAAGAAATTGGGTGCGTATGCCGGGCTTCTGCGAGCCGTCATGGCTGCTGGCGTTGCCATTGGCTTTGGTGTTGCGGCCGCCGGCGTCTCGTTTCGGTCGCAGTTCATTTTTCAGATCACCTGCCAGTTTCTCGCGATTGGGCCACAGGCCTGGGTCGCCTTCCGCTACGTCACAGAAGCGAACTACGGCTTGGAAGAGGCTGTCATTGTGCCCAAGGAAGTGCTAGAAAAGGCGGATATCGTGGTGACGTCCAAAGCGTTGGAAGAAGGGGAGCTAAATTGACCGAGAGGCGATCGTGGGTGTACGATTCCGAGTCTGGGCTGAATTACATAGGCACGGCACAAGACTACCAGCAGGGGCGTACCGTTCACTGTAATCTAATAAGGAAAGAAATTTGATAGACCACCGGGGCTGTCGATACACCGCAATTCCCACTATGACTGCTGCACCCAATTGAGTCACGCGTTTACTCTCGTGACTTCGAGAACCCTTCTCGCGCCACCTCACGAGAGACGTTGCACCACAGTGCGAATTATGCGACGAGTTGCTTTTGCTCGTACGAGCACTCCGTATTTCATACCTTGGCCGCCCGTTTCACTGTTTTTATTTCAAGCCGCACGAGTTCCCTCGTGACGTCCTTCGTCGGGCCATCGCACCCGAATAAAATATTCGGGACTTCCCCAACACTACCACCATGGCGAGTCTCATTCCTTCGTGGGAAACGGAACTTCGTCTGTCAGTGGAGGCTTTCATCGCGTGCAAGCCACGCGATACGGCAGTCGCGGCGCTACTGTGGGAGATGCAACATATGACATACCAATTCAATACCCAAGTCGAGATGACTCGCCGCAGCAACAACAAGTTCGGCCACGGCTTTGTCCAACGCAAGCGGGACGGCCCATATCCTAATTACTTCGCGAAGGAGCTGGAAGCTGCCTACCTCCGACCGTTCCCAGAAGATGAGGCCAAAGCACTGTGGGAGACACACCCGAGCTGTGCTTGGGAGGCGAGCCTGCCGCAGCCTACATGCGATACCCTCGAAGACGCGGGATTTGGCCAGCTCCTGTTGCTGCGCCGCCTGTTTACGTTACCACGTCTGTCTGGGTTCCTAGAGCGCTGCAACTACCGCTACCTGGTTAGACACTTTGAACACGGCGGTTCTGGTCCCTTGGCTGGCCAGAAGTGGTACCTCCGAGATGGCAAGATACTCGAAGTCAGCCATATTGACGCGGAAAATGATGCAGATATGGCTGCGAGTGTGCGTGTTATGAAGTTGGGCGACACGGTGTATGAGGTTTGTTTAATATCTATCCCCTATAGATTGGAACTGCCCGAATCTTACTTTCAAAGGGAAATCTTTCAGTTTGTAACATAAGACCGACCATCGACAACGACGAGGAACGGGTGGCGTTTAAGCTGCTAAATCTACGCCGCCTTCTCGCATGGGACGACGAGGCCATGCTCGCCCAACGGCCAAACATACGGTATCTTATCCACTACTACGAGAGCGGCGGCGCCGGGCCACGACCCGACGGGTCTTGGTGGCTCCGTGGCGGCGTTGTCGTAGAGCGCCAACCGCCCCTGGACGAGTGGGGGGCAGGAGTGTGGGAAGAGCTGGTTCGACCCGCCCCCTTTTCTGGGTCATGGATAATGTGGCTGACCGTCACCTGTGAATGTACTAGGGTCCACCTCTTTCGACGCCACCGTCTTTTGACCGTAATCAGTAGCTGGCGTATTATTCTTCGACATGGTTTTTGGTTTTGGTTTTTCTCACTAGGCATCATGGTATTGCCGCATTGCATTCTTCGTCTAAACTATTTACAAGGCTCCCTCTTGAAGTTATACATCTTACTAATATCGATTTGTTAATACTGCCCCCGTGTATCCTCGACAGTGTTCCCATGCAATACTCCGGCCGAAGGCACCGTACTTTTGCGGAAGAAACAGTCAGGGTTGTGCCACCAGCGACGAGAACCGGCTAGGTTCCAGTCCGCGAGGCACTCCCAGCAGAACTGGAGTCCGCATATTGAGCACGTCATGTGGAAGCACCCATTGTTCTTCTCAATGGGGACGTGGCAGCCCGGACAGCGCTTAGTACTGCCAGCGATCCACTGCAGCGTCGCTAGGTCGCTCTGTTGCCACTGTGCACCATATGCAGCACAAGAGTAGCCTTCATGCCAGGGGCACTGGTGCTCGAAGCACATGGCGAGCCCGCATTTGTCACAAACGACCCGGTTCCTGTTGTCCATGTCCCCTTCTGCTTCTGGGTCTGCGCTGCCGCTACCGCTCTCTAGAATCTCGTAGATCTGTCCGTTTGTGCATGCACCGTTCAGGCACCACCGGAAATTGGACCTTCCGGCCATCGTATTTTGAAGGCAATACCGGTCGTAGAGTGCAAAAGTGTCGGCGTCAGCCAAGACGCGCACCTCCTCGTATGAGTAGACCTGTCTGCAGCCTTGGCCAACGCACTTTAGTCCCTCAAACGCTAGCGGCCCAAGACTCGAGAGCTGCGACTTCACGTGTGCAGCGAGGCAAGGCCTGCATATCTTCATAGTGTCGTCAGATCTGCACGGGTGAAGAGCGGGCTTGGCGAGGAAGGCAACTGAAGTCTGCGGGTACGTCCCATAACACACGATGCATTGCAGCTTCGTTGGTGGTTGCAGCTGTAGTGGTGGTTGTAGTTGACTTTCTCGCTCCTGCTTTTCTAGTCGCTCTCGTTCATCATGTCTCTCCCTCTCGCATCTCTCTCGTGAGAGACAGTCTCTCATCTCTCTGCCGCGTCGTAGGCGCTCCTCCCCTAACCAGCTACCTTCTGCGGGGGTTGTGCTCTCCATTCCTTCTTCTGCTACCGCACGGGAATAGCAGCTAAAACATTGCGTTTGGGTAACAGGGAGAGTATCGTAATAGCCAACAAGAACACCGAGGCGCTTTAAAACGCCTAGTTTGCGTAAGTACCCGCAGCGAGAACACCACGCGGCGCCACATTGACACTTTACTGCCCGGCGATGCACGGCCCAGTCACAGCGACAAACAATTGATTGCATAGCTGTACGTTAGAAATTTATAAGATGTAGGCAAAACAAATCCTAGAATGGTTAAGTATTAGAATACTAACGCAAGGCGACACTGCTAACGCCGTTCGAACAACCATTAGCATAGCCACCTCTCCGCCACGTAATAAGTGGACCACCTCGCCTTGTAGCCACCGCCACCTTTAAGCTAATTCTAGTAGAGCGTTGCTATTTGTACAGTATTACTCGTATACTAATGCGCCCCGAAGGTCACGAGACTAGGGGGTAGAGAGTGGGAGCTAGCAGGATACAAGAGGGAGCAACGGGCAGGTAGTAGGGGAGAGAGACACGCGAGACAACAACAATCAAGACCCGTATACGCCGACCTATCGGGACAGTGAGGAGACCAGGGTAGCAATACTCTATAACAGTACACATTAGTAGAAAAGGTAGTAACTGTCAAACTGTCACAACTAATCAGATTTGTAGTATGAAAAGGGCATAAATTCATTAAAGCTAAGGTAGGGCATGGGAGGAGCTAATATCCTCCCGCTAGGTCACGTGCATAAGGCACATGACCTCCCACGTGATAGATCACACGACACTCCCCCTAAGGCTCCGAATCGGTAAGATTTAGAGTCTCGTCAGTCGTTTAATTTAGTGATAGGAGGAGGCTTAAAACAAGCAAAACAGACGTAAACAACGCGTTAAAAGGGAAGGCCGTTAAGGGCCGTTACTAAGCTGCGGTTTACGCTGCTTTTAGCGCTGCTTTTAACAATCTAGGCAGCAGATTTTCGGTTATCGTCTGGGTAGTAGGTTTCGTTAAAAGATTTGCTAAGTTATTGCTAGACTGCACGTATTAAATCGTAATTTAGTAGCTTTTAATTAGATCTCTTAGGTAGTAGTACTATATAGTAATATGCTTCGTCCTAGGCTTAAATTCGTTAGACTTAGTAAGCGTAATCGCACTAAGGTTATTAACGTAAAGGATTACTTTTACTATAACGTTAATTTTAAAGAGTAAGCTATAAATCTAGACTACGTATTAGCTAGTAGTAAAGGCTATAACGTATTTAGCCTTAGTTATAGATATGTAAACAATAAACGTCTTTTTAGCTGCCTAAGCTACTAGCGCGCCTGTAAGCATGTAGATATAGCTAAAGCTGCTTTTTCTGTCCGCCTCGTTAGCTAGCGACGCGTTAGAGTAGACGTTAAGGCGGATATAACCGGTAAGAGGCTAATTAGATGCTTTAAACAAAAGCCTTAGATTAGTTTTATTAATTAAATATTATAAGACCTTATGCGTAGATTTATAGTAGTCTTTAAAGGGTGCTACTATAACTTTAGCGTGCTAGCGGACTGTAAAGGCTAGGTCTACGCGTGTTATAGCTTGCGTATAGATTAGCTTGCTAACTAAGTGCTAGTAAGGCTACGTCTTAAAGGGATTAATATCGTTAGGCTTTTTCGTAACAATTGTAGTAATTAGCGTCTAAAGCGCTTTTAACTTGTTAGGTTATAGCCTTTGTTTAGCTAGGAGATTATATAAATACGTCCGTTAGGAAACGTAAATCTAGCGCGGTCCTTTACTCCCCTTAATTGTAAGAATACTAATGTTAATGCCTAATAACACGGCCGCCTTATGCTTATACACGCGGCTCCCGTCTTACTAACTTAGCTAACCTTCCTGCTAAAAGGCGCGGCGTTACGTTCTTTTGCTCTGGCGTATAGAGTCTAATTAGACTTTACCTATATATATGCTATTTCTAATTAGATTTAGTTATGTTAGTTAGACATTAACCCGATTAGATTCCTTAATACATACACCTATTACTTTTAATTAGATTCCTTTACGTAATACTAAGGGAGAATCTATACCCTTAAACCTTACTACTTACGCTTCTTAGTACTTTAGCTATAAGGAAGCTATATAGCCTTTATAAAGGGTTCCTAATTAAATCTCTCCCTTTACCTTCTTTAATAATAACTAAGTAGCTGTCCTAGTGCCCTAGTACCTAGGCTAGCGTTATTAGTAAATATATTTAGATTTATACTTAAGAGACCTTTTTACGCTTTATAAATATATGTAAAGGCTAACTAATAATACTAATAATGCTAGCATAGAGCGTATTACTAATAAGTAAGCCTAATTAAATATAGGCATAACTAACTACTAAAAGGAGATTTACTAAATAGTAGCTTATTTACCTTTACTATTTACTCCCTTATTTTTATATTACCTATTACTCCTAACTACGCTATTTAGACTAGGCGTATAAAAGACTAATATTACTAGCCTTATTAAAATAAGTAGCGTTATACCGTTTATAGCTAAGTAGCTATAAGTAAGAACTAATTACTCCTTATAAATCCTTTAAGTAGAGAGAGAACAGGTTACTAGTATAATAACAATCTTATATAACCTACTTATATAATAAAAACAAGCAAGCAAGTGCTTTAACCTTATTAGTAAGAAAACTAATTAAGAATAAGCTAAGTAGGCTTATAGTATAAACTAAAGAAAGACTAGCCTACCCCTTACTAGTAGCTGTAAAGGCGGGTAAGGCGAATAAGAACACAACGGCATAGACTAAAGAAAGACCGGCTTGCCCCTTACTAGCAGCCGTAAAGGCGGGCAAGGCGAATAAGAACATAACGGCATAGACTAGAGAAAGACTAGCCTGCCCCTTGCTAGCAGCTGTAAAGGCGGGCAAGGCAAATAAGAATATAACGGCATAGACTAGAAAAAGACTGGCCTACCCCTTACTAGTAGCCGTAAAGGCGGGTAAGGCGGATTACTAAACAATTAAAGTTTAATTAAGTTTATAAAAATAACTAATTAAAAAATTAAATAAGCTAAACTTATAGTAAGGACTAAAAGACTAGCCTACCCCCTACGAGTAGCTATTATAATAAGTAAGAAGAAAAGAGGCATATAAAAGGGACTAGAATCGCTATAAAAAGATTAGCTTAAGAAAGAACTACTATAACTAAAACAAAAAAACGTATAAAAACACTTTAAAAATTTAAACAATCCTTTATTTTTTACTTTATTTTATCTTTTATAGCCCCTAGCCCTACTAAAATCCTAATTAGAAAGTAACCTACGTCTTATTTAAACCCTTATAATAAAACGGTAATAGCAAGCAATAGTTACCTTAACATTATAAGAAATCTTACGCCTTAGTCTAAAGCTAGTATAGCAAACAAGTTTAATTAAACTTTACCTAACATTCTAGCTAATAACTTAGTCTAAGCTCTTATAACGGTAATAGGCGTTTATTAGCTAGTAGTAACTATGCCCTTACCTAAAAAAGATAGACTTAAGATCTTTAATAAGAAAAGCGTAATAAACTACTTTAATACCTTTAACTTTTACGCTAGCTAAGCTTACCTTAGTAAAATTAATTAGGTTAAGCAATTCCCTTACTACTACACAAAAAAGGTTAAGAACTAGGTAAAAGATATTACTAAAACCGTCTTAAAAACCGATTAGGCTACTATATAAACAACATTTATAAAGAAAACAAAGGAGTACTTCTAGTCTAAAGACCCGCGCTATAGCGGGGACCCCTAGTCTTATATTAACAACTAGCTTGCTAAAGACCTCCCCTTTAATCTAATTTAACTTACTAAAGCACTAAGAAAGTTTAAAGGTCTTTTATATAAGGTAAAAACAAAGGTAAGTATAACAATTTATATAAAACGCCTTATTAAAAAGCTTTTAAAGGACGCCTCTTAACACTTTTACGCTATTAGCAAGCTTAACGTAAAAGACCTAAAAAACACCTTGTTTAAAGAATTTAACTCTATTATTAAAAACTTCCTTAAGTAAAAGGCACTACGCCTTAACTATAGCAAAGTAAATTTAAACAATAACAACTTTAATTAGCCCGCCCTAAAAACCTAAACTTAGACTAAGACAACTTAACCTGCTACTACGGCTCCTAGTCTACTACCTATACTCGTCCTAACTAGCTAAAAACCTATAACTACGCTACTTACTATAGTACTAGCAGCTTTAAATAACACAGGTCTTAATGCTTTTATTAGGAAATTTAAAGAGATAAGCATTAATTAAACTAAACTAATTAAAGCAGTTATTACTATTTAAAACTAATTAGGAACATTATAACTATAAACTAGTTAGCCTTCCTTTTAAAACCCTTACTTTAACTAGTAAGCTAATTAGTACCTTTAGTATAGTATATAAAACAAATATACTAACGTTAACTATTAAGGGGGAAGATAGTAAGGGTACTAGCCCTAAAGGTATAACTAAGGAGGAGGATATAGTAGCTATAGCAAGAGATACTAAGGCCTAGGGCAAGCACTGTAAAATATAGAATTTATTAAAATTTACTTTTACTATAATAACCTAAGGCACTAAATATATAACTATAATTAGGCTTAATAAGATAAAAGCTACTTAATTTCGTTTTATATCCTTAAAGAGCGTAAGCTATACATTAGTATTAAGAACCTTACGCATAGTAAAGATGTGCTAAAAGCCTTGTTTTATCGTTTTAAAAAGATTAAACGCATTTAAAACGTGGTCTAGTCTTTACTTACATAATACTTAAACTAGGAAGGAGCGGAAGGAATAGTAAAAGTAATAGCGTAAGGCATTAAGGTAAACGTTAGTATGCTTTACCTTTTTACTATAAGGAACTAAAACGGCTTAATTATTCCTTAATTAATTGCCTTAACGCTTATAGTAAAAGTTAATACTATTAAGCTTATAAAATATAATTAAACTTTATATAACATTAACTCCCTTACCCTATTACTATACGATTAGCCTAGCTTGCGTAGCATTATAAAATGCATACTAATACTGTTTAAAATAATAGTAAAGACTAATCTTACTATAAATAAAAGAGTGCGCTTTAAAAACGTAAAAACTAGTAATAATAATAAAATCTTTATAAACGTACTATAAACCTACATAAAGCTGCTCTTAACGCTACCTAAAAATTCTAAGTTTATAAGACTAAAACCTAATTAGATTTTATATATACTACGCTAAATACTAAAAGTAATATAACTAATAAGAGAGAGTAAAAAGAAAACTACTAAGAAGGGTAAGGCTAGGCTAATAAGACTAGTATAGCCCTTACGCGTTAAGGAAGTTATAAACAACATTTTAAACATAAAGGTTAAAGTTATAATGTTTAAACTAGTAAAGCTTAGCAAGCTAATTATAGCCTACCTTTTAACATATTTTACTAACGTTACTATTATAGTAGAAAGCATAGTATACATTAATAAAAACGGGCGTGTTTAGCTAAAACCTATAAAAGTAAAAGTCCTTTATTTAGCTATTAATATAATATTAAAGCTTTAAATAAAAGATAATAAAATAAACGGATCCCTTATCTTTAACACTTATAGCTAGGAAGTAAAGATAAATCTAATTATAAACACTTATAAGATGTTACCTATCTTATTTAATTAAAGGACTCTTATACTTAGGAAACCTACGCGTTTAACGGAACTACTATATATCCTTATTAACATTAAACTAACAAATTTAAACGAGATAGTTATAAAAGTAATTATAAATAGCAGCTTTTAAGTAAACATAATTAGCATTAACACTATAAAGAGTGCTAACTTAGCGGTAACGCTAACAACGGTAACATCTTAAGGGGTATACGGATTAAAAGAGAGATTTATTAAAAAAGCTTAAGGACTAGTATAGATTAAAGGGTTCCCTATTATAGCATACTTCTTTATCTTTTAAGAATAACGTAGTATAAACCTAATCCTACTTAGCATACCTTTTATCCTAAACATAAAGTTTACCCTTATGCACAGTAATAATATAACCTTATACGGTAGTATAATCTTTAAAAACCGGCGGCTAGTAATTAGCCTTAACCTTATTAAAGTAATAAAACGCTATAACGCTTTAAACAAGTAAATAGTAATTAACTAGGGATAGTTACTATTTAGTTAATCCCCTTAGAAAGGCAAGAGTAGGGAAGAGAGGATGTAACTACTTTTCTTAGGCTTATTAAAGACTAATTAAACATTACTAACACTAGCTATAAAGCTCCTCTTCCTTTAAATAACAATAACAAAGTAATTAGGCAAGTTAAAGCAAAATACCTTTATAACATTCTTACTATCGTTAACCCTAAGCATGTAAACAAAGCCGCGCTAAGGATAGTAATAAATAAGGATAAGGAATTAAACATAGTTTTAATTAATACGCTTTATAAGTAAAAAGCTAATAAAGTTTAGCTACTTAACGATTAGCCCTTAAATAGCTTAACGCCCTTAGGAGACTTAGACTAAAGGAGTAAGGAATAGGCAAAAGTTTAAAACAACCTTTAACACAAGCTACTAAAATTTAAAGCATTTATTACGCTACGATTTAATAAGTAACTATAAGGATTTTAACTTATATTTAATCGGCTTCTATTAATACTAGAAGGACTCCTACTAAACCTGTTATAAGAAGAACGGGCCTTGTTTACACGCATTTTGTCTAATTAAAAAGCAGCACTATTATAAGATTTCTTTAAAATTAAGAGAGTTAAGGATAAAGTAGCTCCCTTATAAGTAATTAAAACCGTCCCTTATAACGCGTAGCAGTTAAGGATAGTACTTATTCCCCGTGCCTTTTGTAAGAAAGTAGTAGCACTCTTATAAACTAGGAAAGACTATAGTGTGCTTAAAGATAGCTATACCTCTTACTATAACTATTAGTTCCTTATTAAAAAAAAGGATAAAGGACTTAAACTTATTAATAATACGGTTAAGTATAACGCCTTTATAATTTAAGACGCCTTTATCTTGCTAGCCGCTAATAAGTTTTTAAAAGATATTGCTATATGTTAACTAATTAGTCTTATTAACCTTTTCTTTAGATATAATTAGATTTTACTTGCTTTAAAGTCTTATAATATAACAACTTTTAAGACTAGAATTAAACTTTTATAAATGTATACACTTTCGTAAGGCATAACCAATTTAGTAGCCTAGTTTTATTAAATAATTAACCGCATCTTAAATACGTTAATTCTTACCGTTTACTACGCATTTATTAACGATGTTAGCGTTAAAGGTCTTAAGACAAAATATAACGAGGAGAGCGTTAGAAAGGGGCTTTAAAGATATGTTATTAAGCACTTAATAAACGTTAATTGGGTTTTTATAAACTTTAAGCTTATAAGGGTTACCGCTATAGCTATAAAGTTGTAATAGTGTTAGTAATTAGTAAAGGTAGTTAGCTACTACTACGGCTATAACGGGCGTAGCCTTAATTAGGCTAAAGTAATTAAAATTCTATGCTAAGAATAATGCTATAACATTAAAAACGTTTAAATTTTCCTTAGCCTTATTGTTTTTTATTAGATTTAAATTGCTTACTTTACTATTCTTATAAAACTACTTTACTTACTACTTTATAAAAATTAAAAATTTTAGTAAGGACCTAATTAAATTTATAGCTTTAAAGCCCTTTAAAAAGCTATTATATTACTACTAATCTTAATTATAATTAACTACGCTATAATAAGAGCTACTATTTTCCTTTTTATAAATACTAGCCTTAAAGGATAAGGGGCTAAGTTGTTTTAACTCTTAGATAGAAAACGGCGTTTAGCGCGTTTTAAAAGCAAAATTTAAACAAAGGCAAAAGCAGCGTACAATACTATAAAGCAAGAAACTAAAGGGATAGTAAACGCTTTACGCAAACTTTATAGTTACCTTTATAAAGTTTATTTCGTCCTTAAAACTAACGCTTTTATCCTTTACTACTAGCTAAACGGTTCCCTTAGTAACGTCCTTAGATTGCTACTCTTACGGTAAATTGCGTAAATCTAATCGTTTAACTTTAAAGTTTAATACATCCTTAAAACAAAGAACGTAGTTATAAATGCTTTGTTTTATAAACTAATAACGGAAGAGGACTATATAAAAAGGGTAAAAGAAGGAGACTTTAAAGAATTTATTAATACTTAAATCTTTAATACGCTAATTAGTTAAAATAAGGTAAAATCTAATTAAACTTTACTCTTAAACTAAAATAAGAAATAGTTAGACTACTTTATTAAGATGTTAAAGTTCCTAGTTTTTTATAAGTAACTAACTAAATTAAAAGGATAAACCCTATAGCGATTTATTACGTAAAGCATGCATTTTAACTATTATAACTAGCGCTTATAGCAGGTAAAGATAAACAAAATGCCCCTTTAAGTAATTAACAACCTAAACTTAAAGAAGAAACTAATTAAAGACGTACATATCGCCGTTAAACATTACGGTAGGGAAGCTACTACTAAAAGACTTAACATTTACTACTAGTAAAAAGGACTTAAAGCGTAAGTTAATGCTTCTTTAAAATTATACTTACTATACTAAAAATAGACTTTAAAGCAATACGTAAAAATAGTACGGTTATAACGCGTACTAGCTACTCTATTTATTAAGATCTACCTTAACGTTTAAAGGCTACTACCTATAACTAGGAATGTTAAATTCCTAATTAAAGTAAGATATGCTTTAACTAGCTACGTTAAAGCCTTTACTATAGTAAAAGCGGACTTAGAAACGATTAAACGCTTCCTTAAAAAAAGTATTATTTGCCGCTATAGCGTGCCTTTAACGGTAGTAATAGACGAAGGTTTAGAATTTAAGCTATACGTAGCCTAACTATATAAACAAATTAAAATCCTTTACGTTATTACCTTAGCCTATAACCTAAAAGCGAATAGCATTATAAAAGCAAGACATTTTCTAATTAAAGGCGCGCTAAGCAAGCTTACTAAAGGAACTAGAATTA
>RQWE01000170.1:0-46934 GCA_004028395.1 Leptographium galeiforme
GGGGGGGGGACCAAATATGCAAATAATGAGGTGCAATGCGTATGCGTTCATTAAAAGCATACACTGGGCCGCAGGACCGCCCTTTCTGGGGAATTGACCGGCTTCAGCACTTTTAATAATAGGGGAAATCTCGTTATTTTCTTTGTGCGTAGCTATTCATGGCCCATCCCTGCTCTGATTTGTAAAATGCGGTAGCCGCTTGTACACATCCTCCCCCGTCTCCCTCCCTTCAACCAGATTGCAGATGGCCGTGACGATCTCCCCCAACGCGTGCTTTCTGCGCCATGGAACCGCGCCCACAACAGCGTGATCGGCCCGTCCTTGATCATGTCAAAATCCACTCTGACAGTCGTCGGTAACATGGCGGCGAATCGTCTCGACATTCAAAAGCGTATGGGATGACCGTTTTAGGCGCCATTCCCGGACATGCTTTTCCGATATAAAAAAGGGTAGCCCGGTGGCGGTACTACCAACTAATGTATCGGCTGGGGCCTCGCGAGATTCGCATCGTCGAGGCCCAGGCATTACATTTAAAGCTCATTTATTCCTTATGTCCTAGCTTCTCATACTTCGAAGCACACAGTGCTATCCGAAAGCGTCTCCATCGTCCTTTCGAAGTTCGTCGTGGTGTAAAAATCGAGATGTAGAGATAAACAGGGGCAATAGAGCCGCCAAAAGACGGCAAGGTGCACATATGCTGCCGCCAAAAGTAACCGACGCTGAGATAGGGGTTGTTGGGAATTGAGACGGTTCGGAACGGTCCCTGCCCGGCCCTGTCATCACGCATGGGTTTTGGGGTTCATTTTCGGAGGCTGGCAATGACAGTGAGATTCCCATTCCCAGGCGAGGAGGCTCCAGTTCAGCTCTCGACGCCAAAATAGCCCCAGTCCGTGGATGCCGGCTCCGCTCTTCTCGTCTTCCCCATCCGCTGTTCCAGCAGCCGAGTCAGCGCCAGCATGGCTGTGCACCAGCGTGCGATCCTCTGCGCTAAGACCCCCAGTAAGAGGCATGCGTTTTGCAAAGATCACCTTGCCCATCCGAGAGTGGAGGATCGCCATAGAGCACATGGCGCACGGTTCGTGGGTAACGTATAGCTCAAGACCGTGGCAAAGATAGCCGTCAGGGGTAGGATGCTCTTTCATGAATATTTTCTCCTCTTCTTCCAGATCTGGCTTATCCTGAAAGGGTTCGAAAGCAAGTCGCTGCCGGTGGCCAACGTGACCACGGTCCCTGTTGCGGCTAAGGCGATCACGCACCCGATCTTGAACGGCACACTGTACCATTCCCGGCACATCCTTTCGTGGAGCTTCTGATTGCGCGTTGGCCGGGTTGTCCATTTCCTCGCCGGAACCTGATGAATTGGCCATGCTGTCATCGCTGCTGGTTGTGCTCGTCCTGCGCTGGTTTCTCTTCTCCGCACGCACGAGCTTCTGGGCAACCATACTGATAGCCCGGAGAACGGCGTGGGCCATGGGGTTTCCGGTCGCGGAATTTTTCGGCTGTTGCTTCCAGCGGGCATCTCCAGCGATTGCGACAAGCCGGGGCCCATCGCTTCCTCGATACACGATGCAAGCACCCACCGCCTCTCCCAGCCCGGCCCTCTCAGCTTTAGAGGCGATATCATGAGCTAGAGCCATCCAAAGAGGTGCATCCGGAGCAATCTCATCGGTGGCCCGAGTCACCAGACTAGGATGTGGCCCGAGTGGGTTGTTCTTCCGATACATCGTCGGCCAGAACTGGGAAGTCCACAGAGCCGCTTGGATCTGAGAGGTAGGGGCCAGAAGAGGTACAGGAATGGAAGCAATAAAGACGCCTTCCTCAAAGCCCTCAACTTTTGAAAGGGCCTCTGTCATCTCCTGTTGTGTAATAGTCGCCTCGAGGCCGAGCAGAACGTAGACCCAGTTTGATTTCCCGGTGTGGATTTGCTTGCTCGTGGCATTGTCGTTCATGAACGGCGATTTTAAATGGGCGGGTAGGTCAACGGGTTTCGCGCAGCGTCGCAGGTGAGGCATGCCCTTAACAATTTCCTCAGGAAGCATTTCACGCAGGAGACTAGAATGGAAGGCCACGGTTAGATCAGGCAGCGGAGGCACCTTGTACTGTAGTTGCAAGGCTCTGGAAAGCAGGGCGTAATCAAAGTACCAACCTGAGAACAGTACTCGTTGATCGAATGGGGGAGCGAGTGATTAAAGCCTGGCCACACCGGTGGTCATCGCGAAGTTCGAGGGTCGTCTTGAGAGGAATCAACACGCCAGGCTCAATGTGTGATGGAATAATGCTCCTGGTGACATGATCTTGGTCGGAAATGACCGCGGCCACGTCCACGTCTTGCGTCATGGCGATGGCTCGAGCTGTTTTGGTACTGTTGAAAGAGAGCGACCTATTTGTCCTGATTCTTCCGATCCGCGTGACGCGTTCGTTTAACGTTTCCAGCTCCGAGCGGCTGGCAACGGGATTCCCGAAGTGTATCCTTGCTTTGCGTGTTTAATGGTTTCCACTCACTGGTTAGTGCGAAACAATGAATCCGACAGGCCGATGGCCGAAACGAAACGTCAAGGCGGTCGGCCGAGTTGTATAGTGCTTGAGAACAAGGAGGGGTCGCCGAGAAAGAATTCCTATATCTTGAACATGGCGGTTGCCTCTTCACGCATCCGTGGAGCTGCTTTGCCACTGTCGGTATCAAAGACAGTTTAGGCGCAGGAGCCTGTGAAATCCGAGGCCGCAAGTACGTGAGAGGGGTTGACGTAGCACCTCCGCATCCGCAGTAGGCAGGGACATTCAGCACTGATCGTATGAATATGGCGTCGCTTCATTAATATAGGTACAGAGAAGGACCAAATGGCAGGTGTATGCTCCCTCCCGTTTTGAGTTTGCTGTGTCCTTTGTGGCCAGACTCCGTGTGTGTTTGTAGGGACAGGTGACCGGTGCTTCTAGGCGATTCAACTCTGAGAGAGCTAAAAGCAGTAAGAGCAATGAGTGATACGGCGGATTTTAGGAAAGCGCGAGACAGAAAATGAAATGGAAACAAGATATTTATGTCATGGCGAGGCAGGCACCGATCGAAACTTTTTGTAGTCACTCCAAATTTTTGGCGATGCTCGTAGGACACACAAAAGTGGGGCTAGTGGTTGGCTCTTTCCCAAGTGCTTGACGGGACTCTTATCATTACGTCGAAAGCACTCTCGAACATGACTCCGGTGCATTGAGGCTGGGACTATCACATGCCGACATTGATTGCTTCCGCTTCATAATGTAAGGGTGAAGCATTGAGGACCCCGTCGTCGAAGCACAGCCTACAATAGCAGCGGGAAGGCAAACGGGAGACGACTCAATATTAAGCCTATTGAAGCTGAGATGATTCCTTACCTCACTGTGCCGCAGCGTCCGAGGAGTTGGGCATGGCCAAGACGTATTACACGGTGGATTTTCCTGGACTCCATGCCGCTGTATTCCAAGTAGCACTCGGACACCGCCTCTCACATTGAAACTCATGGAGAATGTCTCATGACGTTTAGGTACGGAAAATGCCAAGGATAATAAATGCCGTTGCATCCTACAAAATAATAAAACACATTTGGTGAAAGGTCTCTCAATAATTCGACCGACTTGGCAAAACACGTTTGTGCCAGCATTCCAAGGCAAGGGGGAGGAAATCGCTTGGCGAGGCTCCTTCTGTGTTGCGTCCTGATATCACGAATGGAGACGCGGTCAAGGATAGGAATAAGGCCACAATTCAAGCCTTCGTTCACTTCTAGCAAGGCGATGCCGAGTAAGTACAGCATTTGTTTTTCCATGCATTCCCTGAGGAACTTAGGGAATTCGAGAGCTGACAACATTCAAGCTTTGGCTCTCTAATCCCTGTTTCATGGATCAATATGTAGCAGGGCCAAGGCCGAAGCGGCTTTATCACAGCTCTTGTCAAACTGTATGTGGCGGTTCTAGTACATAATTTATGGAGCGGGCCAGCGCTGTTTGGCAGCTGGCGGCGCCATCTGGAGCTCGCTGGAAGGCCCGCAACTACTCCTACTCGATCCAGGAAAGGTAACGGGCCACAGTCGCCCGCAGAGTGGGGGGACAAGAGCTGAGTACAGCAGCTCTAGCTCTTGTCGTTTTAGGGAACTGCCCTTCAGACTTGTGGCACCAGACAGGCCGCGCTTTCCGATACGCCACCGAGGAGTACCTTACGTTTTGCTATTTTTTTCCTATCGCTTTTTTCCCTTTCCATTTCGGTCCTATTCTTACGTTTCACTCCCAGTAACTGGGATATGCCCGAAAGTGAAGTGCCTATCAGTGCGATGCTTTGCGCGTCTCCCCAGGCTCGTAAGCTTTGGGGATTACGTCTCCTGCTCTTCTGCCTAAATGCCTCTTTCGGATATCCGATTCCTGCGAGGGATGTGGACAGACTGTGGGAGGGGATCGTGGCCTGGGAACCCCCAAATTCTCGACTTACCCCGAGAGAAACTCCGTCTACGAGTAGTACTTGTAGGGTGGGTAGCAGGGGAGGGAGGGGTAAGTGCGAGTAGGCTTGGTGCATTTGGCTACCGTTACAGCCGGAGCGCCCACCATCAAACAGGCTCCAAGGTGGCGCCAATGAGCCATCACCGGGCGGGGGGCGGCCGTGGTGGGTGCGAGAGCTGGGCGTGGCATCGCTTACCACCGACAGCTCCGAGATCGTAATTGGCTGTGGGATTTCCAGGTGAGGCTTCTTTTAGCGCGTTGATTTCCCCACCCCAGACTTGCACATGTGCAGTAGCATCTGGCGCTATGTCCTTTTTGGCTGTCTTCCTCCGACTTTCGCAGGTTGGGAGAGATAGGTCGACGAGCTAGTTTGAAGCAGAGAGGGGAAATGAAAGAACCAAATGTGAGCCAAGCAATAGGTGTGAATGCCGCTGTGTTTTCCCCTCTTGCGTTTGTAAAATGTCCTCCAAGACAGCTGACGTGTGCCGGAGGTCTCCTTGGATACTTTACTCCGTATATGGGCGAAGATCCTGAGCAATGGCACAGATTTATATTTCACCAGACATTTTGTAACACCCTACTCGTATTTTAATTCTTTTGCGCGTTTGAGAGTGCCCCTCCCGTATAACTTTTACGCGTGGACGGTGAGCAAAATAGGGCCGGTTGGCGTTGGACAGTCATTACTTGGCTTGAGAGGACACTTCCCAAGCTATCTTATCGATGATATAATGACTCGCGCAAAAAAAAATTCACACCAAAATCATGGCCATGAAATATTCTTGCTCTGTTCAGTTCTATAATTATTTATCGTCCTGTCTCGTCCTGGTCTTGGCCTCTTTCATACCCCGTTCATCCAGTCTTGGCCTCTGTCCGGATCATTGCAGACCGCACCTCCAGTTCCAGAAGCGGTAATCGCAAACCTCCACAACAAGTTCGCACAGCTCGACCGCACCCCCAACAAAACCGAACACCTTGCAGAAAAAAGGAAGGAACAAGGCGGTCAAGAAGCGGAAAGAAGAAACAAAGTGAAAGTCGCAAACGGAGAGACTGCAATAAGCGAGAGTCATCCGCCTTGGCCTGCTGCTTCCCGGGGTTTAATTTCCACAGCCCTTTGCTTGTTCCCCGGAGTAAGTCGCTTTCCCCATCTTTGAGGAGTCACGGCCACTTCTTTATATGACCCCTACCCCTCCCTCTTTGCCCAGCAGTTGTTCACGACACTGCTTCCCTTTTACATGCTGGCCAATGGCCTATTTGCGACTACACCAGCATTATACCTAATGCGTATCAGCAGGACCGCTCTGCACCAATTAAGAGCCGCATTTATCCCACTCGGTGTTTTGCGACCGACGCCGAGACAAAAGGGTCAAACAAAGCACTTTTTTTTTTTTCACTCACCACTACGAGTGCTTGCTTCCCTCTTTCTGGTGGGACTGCGGCACTAGAGACCAGCGGCGCAAGCGACGGGTCCAAACTCGATGTGGCGACAATATAAAGAAGACTCGCCGCCTTTCCGCTTTTCCCGTCGATAGGTACTGCTCTAAGGACACGCCAGCGCATGTGGGCGGCGGAGACGGCCAAAGCCCCAAGCCCCACGCACGCGAATACATACGAGGTAGCTCCTTACTGTGACTCAGCCTTGGACAGCAGGGGTTGCAGCAACGCATCATCTCAGGCGCCCCCATCTCTTACACGTACTCCCTATCCTGCCGTGTGTTCATGGCCGCATTCTCAGCTACTTTGCCCGTCTCTGACCAGACGAACCAGAAATCAGGTGCGGCGCAATCACACCCCCCCAACAGCCCTACATATTTGCCCTGGATATATAAGAAATCCCGTCTCACCCCCTCTTGCCATCTGTGTAATACTCCAGCACCCCAACAAGACTCCCTTCACTTGCTACCTCTTCCTCTTCAAGCATCTTACAGCACTCTTCAGAGATCCATTTGCGCTTCCTCTATACAGCGTCCTCTCGACCAGTTTGCTAATCTCCATCTTCTCTCTTCCCCAACTTCCAGTCTCTCGTCGACCACAATCCCAGCAGTCTTCGCTGGCAAAGCTTGTCATGAGCACGCAACTGGCAACATCAACAACCGCCTCTTCGTCTACGTCGTCTTCCCCCAGGTTCCTACCAGGCGACAGGCCGCACCTACCGGTCCACTACGGGCACAATGGTCTTTTGCCGCTGCCCACAGACGCGACTATTAGCCATGCGCTCCGATCCTTGAGCTTGGGCGTTGCCCCTGACTCGCACCCCGGCAGCGCTGCGAATGGCACCATTGGGCCATATACCATCAGACCTACCATCCCACATTATGAATCACCCTACGCTAGAAGTAATGCTTCGACAGCGCCTGGGTCCCCAAGAATGTTAGTGGCCATCTTTCATCTCCCGCCCTCTACGATTCATTTTATTTCCGCATGATTGTCAATATGTCGGCAGAGCTGCCTGGCTGGGGGAGGGAGGGGCGCAGGCGGCTGGAATGTGGAATGGGCCGGCCTATGACAGCGCTCGTTTTGTGCACATGCATGGCGCCTCGTATTGAAACCCTGCTGACATGGTGCGTCGCAGCCCTCCACTGAGGCAGAATTCGGGCAGCCACACCCCACGCGTGCGCCCACACGCGACGTCGCTCAATATCCCGGGTATGACTCGATCCAAAGTCTCGCCAGATGGACGAATCCCCGAACGCGATGTCGCCTCGAAGCTGGTGATTATTATGGTCGGATTGCCTGCGCGTGGCAAATCCTACATTACCAAGAAGCTACAACGCTACCTCTCATGGCAGCAGCACAACACACGTATCTTCAATGTAGGCAACCGGCGACGCATCGTCGCCAGCAAGCTGCCCACATCAGGCGAGGCGCAGACACATGAAGATCAGGACGGGGCTCGGTCCGAGCAGCCGCTCGGCACACATGCCGAGTCCTTGCAGCAGGCTGCCTCGATCCTCCTCAACGATGTACCGCAGCCTCCTCTCAAGGAGCCGACGGCCCTGGACCTCAACGCGACGGCACCATCCACCAACGGGGACTCGCCGACCATCGCGAACGGGGACTCCCCGGTAATTACGAATGGGGACGCCCCAGCCATCGATGACGACTGCGAAGTCGATGCAGATGCCGAGCACGACCTGCAGCCATCGATCGACCAGACGGCGCAGTTTTTCGACCCGAACAACGAGTCAGCGTCGAAACTGCGTGAAAAGGTCGCGCTCGGTACTCTGGACGAGCTCCTGGACTACTTGCTGCACCGGAATGGTGCGGTGGGCATTCTTGATGCCACCAACAGCACATTGCACCGGCGCCAGCTTCTCGTCGCCCGCATTAAGGAGCGGGAGCCTAAACTTGGCATTCTCTTTGTGGAGAGCATATGCACCGACCAGGACGTAAGACCGCTTGCCCAAATGTGTTACGATTTGCACATGAAAACTGACCACTTTGGCAGCTCCTCGAAGCCAACATGCGGCTCAAACTGGCGGGTCCGGATTACAAGAACAAGGACCCGGTGAAGTCCCTTGCCGACTTCAGGGCCCGCGTCAAGGCATACGAGAGTGCATACCAGCCGCTGGGCGCGTATGAAGAGAAGCACGACCTACAGTACATTCAGGTAGGCTACGCCTCTACAGAAACACATTCTCTGACCCGGTATTTGAGACTGACTGTTGCAAAGATGATCGATGTCGGTCGAAAGGTGGTCCATCACCGTCTGACCGGTTTTTTGAGCAGCGGTATTGCTTCGTACCTGACGACGTTTAATCTCTCGCCACGACAGATCTGGATCACGAGACATGGGCAGAGCACGGATAATTTGGTGGGCAAGCTCGGCGGTGACTCAGAACTGACGGAACGCGGCCATTACTATGGACTTGCGCTTTACAATTTCATCACGGCGAAGCGCAAGGAGTGGGCTGTTGAGCAGGAGAACAAGGCCGCACAGGCGACATTTCCCCCGCTGCCGGGTGACCACACCCCCCCATATCCCGAGCTGAACCAGGACTTTGACGAGAAGAATTTCTGCGTGTGGACGTCTATGCTCAAGCGAAGCGTGGATACGGCGGAATACTTTGACGCGGACGACGACTACGACGTCAAGGAGTGGGAGATGCTCAACGAGCTGAATGCAGGCACATTCGAGGGCCTGACATACGAGGAGATTGCCAGCCAGCATCCGGAGGAGTGGGCGAAGCGGCACCGAGACAAGCTGCAGTACATGTACCCGGGTGTTGGCGGAGAGGGCTATTTGCAGGTGATCAACCGGCTGCGCGACATGGTGCGGGAGGTGGAGCGGGTGACGGACCACGTCCTGATCATCAGCCATCGGTCGGTGTGCCGTGTGTTGATGGCCTATTTTATGGACCTGACGCGGGACGACATTGCGGAGCTGGATGTGCCGCTGGGCATGCTGTTTGCCATCCACCCGAAGCCGTACGGCATTGAGTTCCACGCCTACCGATACAATGAGCCGCAGGGCTGGTTTGACGAAGTGCGGGACTACAAGCCGCAGAGGACGGAAGACTGGGCGGCCTGAGGGATTTTTGGAACGAAAGCAACGAATGAGGGCATCCAGGACATCTCCACACAGCCACACACAGCATACCAGAATGAAGAGAAAGGCGCAAGGCGTCTTCGAAAGGATGGCAGGCGTTCTAAGGATAGGGAGGGGTAGATTTGTTGCTTTCGCAAGGTTTGGCTGGGGCGGCAGCGGAACCGATACGGTAGAGTGTCTCTCGGACAGGGTCAACATTGGGCATTTGGAGTTAGGAATTGTGAGCCGCGGGTGGCAAATAGAAAGCCAGCGGTGCTTCGGTCTAGTGTTTAAGAGACCTATCGAGATTCATTCTTGCCAAGGAGCGAAATATGTCGCATTGGAGCGTTGTTGCTTACTGTGATTTTAGCTCTGTACGGACAAGTACTTTGGGGTCTCATACGCTGGGCGCGGTATCGGATTTAAGTGGGATAGCGTTGGAAAGCCGATGGATTAGTGTTGGGAGCTGAGCTATGCAGCAATTTAGTGTCTTGGGCGCCTCTTGGCGCGGCACGTCTCTGGTCCAAGGCCGGGCAACGCTCCTAGTTATTTTCTTCAGAGCCGTGCTCATGGGGAGGCGACGCATTTCCTGATTGTTATTGGGACGACAGAGCATTGATCGCACCGACGGCACGATGAGCGGCAACAACAGCAATAGTGGCAACAATGACGGCGAAAGCGAGCCGGCATCGGGCACGACGACGCGGGCGGCGAGCCAGATGGGCGGCAGCAGCGCCAATCGGGCGCGGCGACGACGTGCGGCGGCGCTGGGACGGCGGCGCAAGCCGCAAGAGTTTCTGACGGTGGACGGCCGACGGGTGCTGGTGGCGCTGCCCGAGGACGTGGAGGCGCTGCGGGACAAGTACGCGGGAGTGATGCGGGAGCAGAACGGGGCCGAGGGCGAGAGCGAGGGCGGACAGGTGGAGGTGGTGGTGCACGGGTCAGCGGAGCACCAGCAGTACCTGCGGGCTCGGCAGAGCGAGCAGCTGGCGCGGCGGGAGGCGCTGCGGGCGCAGCACGGGGATGCGTTGCTCTCGGAGTGGGACCAGGTATCGGCGGACCTGAACCGGGTGACGGACGACCTGGCGCAGCTGGCGGACCACTCGGCGAGCCTGGGGGAGAACTTTTCCAAGTTTGGGTACAGCGCGACGCTGCGGACGTTTGGGGACGGAGAGGGGGGCAGCGGCGGCGGCGGCGGCGGCAGCCGGCAGCTCAGCCGGACGGGGTCGCGGACGAACAGCGGGATCGGAGACGAGGGGGCCAGCATGGACGAGGAGGGTGGCAGCGAGGACGACGGCAGCGGCGGCGGCGGACGCGACGGGGTGCCGTCGTGGCACAACGAGGGCAACGGGGAGGGGATGCGGTTCTTCCGGCGGCCGATGGTGAAGCAGTACTTCCACCGGGGGCTGCTGTGGCGGGCGAGCGAGCAGACGGAGGTGCAGAGCTTTGAGCTTTTTTTTGACCTAATGTACGTGGGCATCATTGCGATCAACGGCGACCACGCGGCGGAGTCGGCGGACGGGTTTGAGCTGCTGCGGTTTCTGGTGACGTTCTGTCTGAGCTGGAAGATCTGGAGCGACGTGACGCAGCTGGTGAGCTGGTTCGAGACCAACGACGTGGTGCAGCGGGCGGAGCTTCTGTTTCTGTTCTCGTGTCTGCTGGCGGTGACGGTGAACATGGTGCAGACGTTTGGGGGGTGGGGGTCGGGGGGGGAGGCGACGGGGGCGACGGGGGAGACGGGGGCGACGGGGGACACTACGACGACGACAGAGGCGCTGCTGCGACTGATGGGGCGGGCCGAGGCCACGGAGACGAGCGAGACGTCGGAAGCAGGCGACACGTTTCCGGCGCTGGCGGCGTACTACGTGACGGCGCGGCTGTTCATGGCGCTGTACTGCGTGGTGACGGGGCTGCTGGTGCCGCTGGTGCAGGGGACGATGGCGTGCCAGGCGGGCATGGCGGTGGTCGGGGCGGCGCTGTGGATTGCGAGCATGCACTTGGCGATGCCGGTGCGGCTGGCGTGCGTGTTTGTGGCGCTGGCGTTTGACCTGTTTGGCGGGGCGCTGGTGGTGGGCGCCTTCCGGTTTGCGTCGACGCACTCGCAGAGCCGGGTGGGGCGGGCGCTGCTGGCGCGGCTGTTTGACTTTTACCCGGCCATTAACATTGAGCACAAGGTCGAGCGGACCAACGCCTTCATGACGCTGGTGCTGGGCTACTCGGTCGTGGGCGTGCTGTTCCAGAGCAGCCACGGGTACGCGCTGCACGCGTTCCTGGGCAAGGCGGTGCTGGGGCTGGTGCAGGCCTTTATTTTCAACTGGCTCTACTTTGACGTGGACGGCGCCAACATTCACGTGCACGCGATCCGCCGCAGCGCCGAGTCGGCCTGGCTGTGGCAGAACGCGCACCTGCTCTTCACGCTGGCCTTTATCCTGTCGTCGGCGGGGCTGTCGCGGCTGGTCGTGGCCACCGACTGCGGCAACGCGCCGCTCGACAGCCTGACGGACACGTACCAGGCCAAGGCGGCCGGCTCGGTCGCGCTGGGGCTGCGCCTCTACTACAGCACCGGCCTCGGCATCGGCCTCGCCGCCTACGGGCTCATCAGCCTGTCGCACCAGCACAAGGCGTCGCCGCACGGCCGCATCCCCAAGCGCTACCGTCTGGCCAACCGCTTCGCCGTCGCCGCCGTCTGCTGTGCCCTGCCCGCCGCCCAGCACCTCTCGTCGCTGCAGCTCGTCAGCATCGTCACCGGCCTCCTGGTCGAGGTGCTCGCCGTCGACCTGGTCGGCTGCTCGTGTCGCGGCGAGCCCTGGCTCGAGCTCGGCACCGACGGCCACGGCCCCCATGCCGGGCCCCGCCGCTACGTCGCCCGCTGCAGCCAGCGCCGCCTCGAACAGGCCCTGCGCGCCGGCCGCGCCGGCACCGACAGCACGGCCGACCTGGAGCGGCCCGACGTGGACATTAACGTGTTGAGTCGCGGCGAAAAACACGGGGCCGCGCTGATGGACTAGGACTCGTGGAAACGTTGCAGGGCAGCATCTTTGGGAATGCAAGAATGCAGGTGAATGCGAGAATGCCGCCTGGCAATCCAGGCCTGCACAAGGAACGGCCTCGTGGCTCACTAAACAAGTCGGAACGGATGGATATGGCACGACCACAGAAGCCAGAGCCCTTGCTGAGAAATGCACTCCGCAAGAGCTCTGTGAAAAGTACCGTGCGATTCATGCCGAAATCTACTCGACACAGAAGACTGGCGTCCCATCGGAATGTTTGGCGCTTCTTCCTCCTATTTCACCGTCCCGAGACTGGGACGCCTTTGTCAGCGTGGGCAACAGTCTGCTGCTCAAAGACCTGGGGAACCTTGTCAGCCGCATTTTAAAGTTTGTCAATTTCGCAGACCTACGCCAGTGTTGTCCCAGACTACACAAATTACCAAGACAAGGCCTGTGATGCTTTCCGCGATGAGGTGAAGAAGGGCAAGGAGGAGGAGGCAGCGAAGAAAGCCAAGAAGGTCCAAAAGGGCCAAGTCCGCCGAGGCCGGGCCGTCGCCGGCTGACAAGAAGCAGTGGGAAAGGATAGTCCAGTGAAGAGTCCCGTTTTTCATACTCGTACAGTACCAACTAGACGCATCATGCTCTTGACCACCCCCCCCCCCCCCCCCCACCCTTTATCGCATCATGACCAGACCCGTCGTCAGCGCCAGAACCACAAACGCGTCCCGCTCGCCCGCCGCCAGCCATGCCGCGTCCACCTGCAGCCGCCCGCCGCGGGCGAGCTGCGCCACGGGCTGTCGGGCGTCCGAGTCTGGGGCCACCAGCCGTACTAGCACCAGCAGGCCGTCGGTGTCGGAGCCACCGCTGGCGGCCGGCCGCCACTCAAACGCGCCCAGCCGGGTGCTGAAGCCTTGTGCGCGCGTCCGCAGTCCGCACCGCTGCATGGCAAAGGCGTCGCGTGCCGTCTCGGCCAGCAGACACACCTGTGTCGGCCGGCCACGCCGGCGCTTGTCCGTGGTGCTGAGCATGCGTAGCGCTACGGGGGTTGTTGTTGTGGTCGTTGTAGTCATTGCACTCGTCGCACTCGTCGCACTCGTCGCACTCGTCGCATCATCGACATGCCACGGCGCGCCGCCGGCCACGAGCGCCCAGCCGGTGGACTGTCGCGCAGACCGCCGCATGGCGATAAAGGCAGGGAGGGCCGAGGGCTGGGGCGGTGCCGCATCGTGTCGCTCGTCCGCGTCGTCAACCATAAAGACAGGGACCGGGCCCGGCCCCGGCGGCGACTCGATCTGCAGCTGCAAGCTGGGCCGAAAGTCCGCCGCAGCAGCCATGTTCGAGCGTCGCAAAAAGGTGGCAAAAGTGTCGGAGACAGCGCGACAAGACGCGACGGCCACAACACCCTCACCCCTCTTTTTATGCAGCCGCCATCCAGGCTGTTCTGCGCGGGCTGCCTGCACACGAGAGCGCCTTGCCCAGCCCGCGACTTGGTTCGAGCGTCTGTAAATCCAGCCTCACCTGCAGCTTCTCCACCCACCCGGGGGGAAAACGCAGTAAGCCTGTTGGAGCTAAACTTTTTTCGGTCATTTAGGCGCTACAAGGGCTGGGCCCGGGGCAAATTAGGCCAGTAGGTTTTCTACTCTAGCCGAAACGCCAGAGGATCAAAGTCCAGCTGCGCTTCCACCCACAGCGGCCACTCGTTGTACGGCAGGTGGTCGACGTCCACCTGCCGATTCAGGTTCTTGAGCCACCGGGACAGGCCCAGGTCGACGCCATCGTCGGCCTGCCGTCGGCGGTCCTCGTCCGGCTTCTCGGCGTCGGTGATTCGCGCCATGATCTGCTTGAGGGCAATCCAGTGCGTTGCCAGCAGCACAAACACGGGCCGGTCCAGGTCGATGACGCGGCGGAACTGCTTGTGCGGCAGCTGCATCCACCAGGCATAGTGGCGGGTCATGGCGGCATACGCTGAGACGTTAGAGGGGGGACGATAGGGAGGAAAGACATGAAACAAAAGACGACAAGACGAAATGACGAAACGACAAGACAAAAAAGACAAAAAGACAAGGACAAATGCACTCACACTCGACCGGCGACACCAGCAGCGCCCGCGCCATCTCGAGCACCAGCCCGTGGTACGCCATCGCCATGGCGTCTCCCCGACACAGCGGCTGCAGCATCTGCACGGCGGCCACGGCGGCGTCGCCCAATTGCCGTCGGACGGGCGTCATGGGCTCGAGGACGGGCTGCAGCTGCTCCGCCTGCTCATTGTTCAGCAGGCCGCGGAACAGCAGGCGGGCTCCGCGGACGTGCATCTGGATGGCCACCAGCAGGATGCCGCGGATAAAGGTCATGTACTCGACCATGCCGTCGTCGAGCTCGACGGACTGGAACGTCAGCGCGAAGCACGTGGCCATCAGGGCATTGCCCTCTTCAAAGAGTGGGTGCGCCGTGCCGCTGGCGCCGGCGCTCTCGTCTGGGCGTGGCGAGGACGACGAGGACGACGCCGAGGACGAGTACGGGAGGGACGAGGCAGCTTGGGCTTGGGCTTGGGCTTGGGCTTGGGCTGCGGTTGCGGTCGCTTCGGTCGCGTTGGCGGTCTTGCTGGCGGCCAGGGCCGGTGTCCGCGGCTTGGCCACGGTCGACAGCGCCCGCTTGATGGCGCGGATCGCCTTGAGCCGGTGGTCCATGGCCGCGGCCGCGAGGCTTGCGTCCTGCTGCATCAGGTCGGACGCCGCCATGCCGAGGAGGGCGTGCATCAGATAGTCATACTGTGTCGAGTCAGAGATGACGGTGGGCAGCTTGAGGCCAAAAAAGAAAAAAAAAAAAAAAAAACTCACATCGTGCGACAGACACGGGATCTCGTGGGTCCACAGCGACTCGTTGCCGAGCGGGTGGTGCGGGTAGCAGTGCACGAGAAAGTGCTGGAAGAAGCGCATGTCCTGCAGGCTAAAGAGGGGGATCTGGTGCTGCGGCTGGTGGTTGATGAGCGGCGCCGCCGGGTACTCGCACTGCAGCCCGGTCTTGACGCAGTGGCCGCACGACGGCTGCGTCTCCTGGCACTTGATGCGGCGCCGCTTGCAGTTGAAGCAGCCGCGCCGCGACTTGGTGTGGCCGCGCCGCTCGAGCCGCTTGTTGTGCAGATGCTGGTGGTGCGACGAGTGCGAGTGCGAATGCGAGCCGGGCGAGGCGGCCGCGCGATCCGAGTCGGAAATGTCGCCGCCCGAAACCACCGAGACGAATTTGGCCGACGTCGTCTTGGAGCGGAGCTGCTGGATCTGCTGGATCTGCTGGATCTGCTGCTGCTGCTGCTGCTGCTGCTGCTGCCGCCGCCGGCCGGGGCGGTCGGTGTGCGACGGTAGCACGACCGGCCGGGGCGGCGCGGCGTCGGCCGAGAACACGTACGTGCGCGCTGCCAGACCACCCGACGTCGGCGTGGACGAGGGCACGACGATACCAGCAGACGACGATGGCGGCGGCGGCGGCGGCGGCGTCGAGGCCAGCGAGTAGGCCGACGCCGTGCTGGTGGTCGCCGTCATGTAGGCCAGGTCGCCGTCAAAGTCGTGCGGGCGGTGGATCGACAGGCCGTGGACGTCGCCCGTCGGCAAAAAGGCGCCGTAATAGTCAAACTCGGACGGCGCGTCGTCCACGCCGGGCGGCGCGCCAAACACGAGACGGCCATAGTCCATGGCGTCGGGTCGAGGCGGAGAGGCGGAGAGGCGGAGGGGGAGGGGGAATCAATAATAATAAAAATTAAAAAAATTAAAATGGCTCGTTCTCGTTTGAGTATGTGCAGGATTGGGGCGGGAGAAAAATACGAGCGAGTCGAGACGCAAAACAACCCGGCCCACGACAGAAACAGAAAAACACCAGAATTAAGATTCAAAATCACAAAATCGCAAAATGGGACTCGCGAACACGGGGGGGCTGCAAGGGAGAAAAGCAAGCCGAACCTCGTTAGCCGCCCTTTGAGCTATGGCAGGGCCTTTCAGCGCATTCCCTCAGCCTCTCCTCCCCCCCCCTCTCTCTCATCCCGTCCCCCTCCTGGCGTGTCAGCCGGGCGCCTCGATCGGGTCACCGACCGTCCCCTTTTTTCTCGCTGCGGAATGTGCCTTGGATCGTGTCCTCACATCCTCTTTTTTTCCTTTTTTTTCATCTCTTGTTTTTTTGTTTTCGTTTCTATTTTTTGACATGCTCTATTATTTCCCGCCTCATCAGCATGCCGTTGGCGATTGCTGACTGCTAAATGGGTCCTTTCCCCCCAAAACAAGATTATGCATAAATAATCTCCCCCCCCCCCTTACCTCTGCCTAATAAGCCTTCACGTGTCCGCGAATTCCCCGCCCCCCCCCCCTTTATTTTCCAGCGGCCCAACGGGCGCTCGTCTCACCCGTGGCTGTGTCGCGCCCAGCCTATTTGTGACTGGGGGGGGTGGAACCAATTCGTCCCCTTTCCTCGCCTTTCCTGACTCACGTCCCGCCCTTCTTTGCCATCCTTCAGGCCGACTTTGGTCGCGCCGCAATCAACGTGCAGAACGTGGCAGCCCTAGGCAGCCGTCCTTGCGGCTTCTTCCACATCCTCACCCCCCAGGTCTATTTGTGGTTCTAGGCCTGCGCCTCCAACATGGCAGTCATACGGCGGCACAGCCGCTGCACTTTTAAAAATGCTGACCACTGCGTCAAGTATTGGCCCTGCAGGCTGAATCGGGACAGCTGGCTTTAGCTCGTCCATTGGCGTGTATTGGCATCTATCATGCAATATTCATTTTCCAGTCTGACGGTTGCAAGACATATGTACAAGAATAGACTCGTGTGATAATATCGCTACCGTACTTTCGCATTCCACGCAGCCCACGCTTGGGCGTGTTATGTAGGGATAGAGTTTTGCTGGGCACTTTTGAGTCGGATGAGACCTGATAAAATTAGCATGCTCCTTTACTTGTGACAGTCGAAAAGACTTACTTTGTTGCCACCCTCCTTCACGGGGCGGAGTCCTCCGCACGGGACAGAGGAGTCTTGCGCACGAGAAAGGAGAGTCTTCCACTCGAGGCGGAGGAAGATTCTTGCCCAGCGTTAGCAAGCTGTAGCTGTAGCTGTGCTAATAAACGCAACTCAACAGTGTAAGAAGGCCATGGCCACTAATTGCGCAAGAAGCGCCCTCTCGGCCTAGGAAAAGTGACAGTGTGATAGTAGGACAATACAGAGGACAACAAAGCATACCACGATCTCTGCGTCCTTTTGCTAAATTAATAATATTAGATAAATGCATACTAATAATGTAGGGATAATGTAGAGCTTACGGAGTACTGCCCGTGGGTGGGCGATCCCTTTGATCTTCTTCTCCATTCAATCTTCCTCTCCATCTTCAAGGTAGAGGCGGTAAGAATCTAAGGAGGCATCAGGGTGGAGATTTCAAGACAAGGACAAGCAAGACTTGCGTCCGCCTGGACATCTAAACGCCGCGATAGTCCGTCTGTTGATACAATATGGTTCTCATAGAACATCGACCATTAAGGAAGTGCTGAATTTGTTGCACAATTGTTATGACGTGCGCTTTGCACACAACTCGCACCTGCCTTTTGCGTACTATCTCCCAACCGCGCCTGTGGTTGCTTTGAAAAGTCATCGTTGTAAAAAAGACACGAAAGCTTTGTTATATCCTCCAAGTCTATCTCTCTTGAAGAGACGATTGGGGGGTGCTTTTTACCCGTCTGTGCACACACAAATAGGAAGACGCGACACCCTCTTACCTCTGGTAACAAGGTGAACACTTTCTAACTGAAAAAGTACAGGCAAAATAAAAGAAAGGAAATACTAAAGAACTCCCCGAGGATCACTCTTTAAAATGGGAGGGAATCCTGCCGGGAGAAGGGACTCATTGTGCTAAATCGCACTAAGAGCATCCCAGGGGAAGCCCAATCAACTCACATTCGGGGGAAGGACGGGGTATTGAAGATGCGATCAAGGAAGCGCATTTAGTAGTTACAGAGGGTAGAGTGGGACGGGGGACCTTGATAGCCACAGTGATGTTGCTGTTTTGCCAAACTGATTTGAGCTCTACCTAGAGTAATGTGCGCATCCTGCACCCTGACCCTCTCTCCTCCTTCTCGTTGACCGAGCTTTCAAATGTCGAATCGCTGTACAGTGACAACCTGCCTTTTGTAAAAACAACGCCTTGGTCGACGCTTTATCAGTCGTAATAGCTACTGAGCTCACACTGTCAAGGTCGGCTTTACCAATAGCAATCTTGTTACATATTGAGGTAAGTGTTTTCTTCGAGGACGGGAAGCTTATTGCACAGTTCTCATGATCTCAAACCGAATCAGGAACTATTGAATGATTTGGGAGGCGGCAGCTCGTCCGCCGCCTTGCAAGCATTATTGACAATTGCAGGTCGACTTCAAAAAGCAGATCACCAGCTGAATATCTGATGGTAGATAGCGGGCTGTGGGAAGCCTGTCGAGAGTCTCGGCGGGTAGTTGAACTTGCCTACGACAGAGCCCGTCAGCAAGTCTATGTGGCAGGTTGCTCTGCCGCGACAAAGAGACTCGAGAAGCGCTACAGCCGGCTTATCGAATACGCTTGATGGGGTCTGACAATAGGCAGGGGCTGAGAGGAAGACGAAGCAAGGAAAACAATGGAGATAGGCTTGTATACTTTTACTAACTGGCTTCGCTCCTGTAACTCTAATAATACACTGTTACATTGATGCCCATGATAATGTCTCCACTGACTGCAATACCCGCTCACGTGTGCGAGACAAACTACGAGAGACGATTACAAGACGATACCCGGACAGCATAGGCAGTGTCACGGTGAGTAGGAGTAGCAGTTTAAAAGCACAGTCCAGCAAAATGCTTGCCACGTTATCAGCCGTTAATTAATCGCAGGCACTCTCTTCTCTATTGGATCCACCCGTCGAGAAGACCACGGAATGTGCATCGACAGACGTTGGCCTCTGTTATTGGGCTGGGAAATTCATCCGGTTTTGCGTTCTCGGGTTATCGAACTTTGGCTAGGAAGGAAGTAGTTGGGAAGATGCGAGAAGGCGGGAAGGCTGCTGGTGCGTCTTGGAAGCACACCGCCTTGGGGGTTCTGCCGCCCACTCCACAGTGGCTGCCGCTCTTTGTTGATGCAGAACGTCTTGACACACGGTAAATGGCATGCAAGGCTAAGTAAAGACTATATATGCTCGCAGCGGCAGGACAATCCGAGAGTCGCCCGCCAGGCACCTACATCTCCGAGATCTGAACAGGCCCAAGATCTGTCGGCCGGACTAACGGAGACACGGACCTTAATCCACTAGCTCCTCAAAGCTCGAACAGTGGAGTTCGGGATGATGGCGGCTCTGTGGCGCGTATCTTTGGGCCGACAGGGCAACCGACTTCCCATCGAAGCAGGCAACAAGTGACAGCGCAAGATGCCTCCCAAAGCTGGTCGCGTGGCGAAGCAGGTGCACACGGCGGCGCGTCGAAGCGGCCGCAACAAGGATCTGGCAGTGCGCCTGCAAAAGAACGAGCAACAGGAGCAGGAGGAAGACGACCAGCCAGGTCACGATGAGGAACTACAGGGAGCGGCCGTCGGCGACAAGAGCCGCGATGCTGTTGCCAAGCTGTCGGACGTGCCCTTGTCGGAGGAGCAGCGGCAGCTGCGGGACCGAGTGCTGCAGTTCTGTCGCGACGGTCTGCGAACCTTTGGCCAGACGCAGCGGCCGTCCATCTTTATGATCCAGGGCGACGCAGGCACGGGCAAGAGCGTGGTGCTGAACGCGCTCTTCAACGAGCTGCAGCGGCGGGCGCGCGTGGAGAAGAGCGGCGACGACAAGGACAGCCTCGCCGGCACGGAAAACTACCTTGTGGTCAACCACCCCGAGATGCTGAAGCTGTACCACCGCATCTCGGTGCAGCTTCCGTTTTTGCGCAAGACGGACCTGGAGCGCCCGACCTCGCTGATCAACCGCCTGCAAAAGGAGCGGCGCGTGGCCGACGTCGTGCTGGTCGACGAGGCGCATCTGCTGCTGTCCAAAAAGAACGCCTACAAGCGCTTCTTTGGCGACAACCAGCTGGGCGACCTGCTGCACCTGGCCCGCGTGCTCATTGTCGTCTTTGACGGCAAGCAGTCGCTGCGCTTCGACGCGCACTGGGACGACGACAAGCTCGAGGCCTTTCTGGCGGCCCAGGCCGCCGACCTGGGCGCGCCGCTGTCGCTCGAGCGCCACCACCTGCGCCAGCAATTTCGCGTGACTGCCGCGCCCGATCTGCAGCGCTGGATCCAGGCGCTCTCCGTCGAGCGCCGTGTGCTGCCGCGCCCGACTGCCGATGCCGCCCGTCGTGCGGCCGGCGACAAGACGGCCTTTGATTTCCGCATCTACGACAAGGGCGGCGAGCTCTACCGCGAACTCATGCGGCGCAACGACGAGTGCGGCGGCGGCTGCCGTCTGCTGGCCACGTACGACTGGCCGTACCGGTTGCCGCGTCCCGGCCAGGGCGGTGCCGCCCAAAAGACGTGGTATGTCGACTGCGGAGACGGCTTCCGCATCCCCTGGGACCGCTACCTGCCCAACATTCCCGAGCCCTGGTCCGAGCAGCCCGACAGCCACCAGTACTGCGGCAGTGTCTACACCATCCAGGGCTTCGACCTTGCCTACGCCGGCGTCATTCTCGGACCCAGCGTCGGCTATGACGCGGCCACCGACTCGGTCGTCATCCACACCGACCGGTACGAGGACCACGCCGCGTTTATGGGCCGCAAGAATGACGAGGCCGCGGGACCTGACAAGGAGCGCATCGTGCTCAACTCCATCAACGTTCTCTTGACGCGCGGCGTGCGCGGCCTGTACCTGTTTGCCTTTGACCCGGCACTGCGCAAGAGGCTGATGGCGTGCTGAGACCTAAAGGGCGGACAATGTAGACGGCGTAGAGATACACAAGAACATAGACCAATAGATGCTTAGAAATAGACCGGACTCGGATAATTTCCCGAGCCGCTACTGGACTAGCTACATAAGGAAACAAGCCCAACCGTTTTTCAACAACACGGAGGGTTAGCTCAGTGGTAGAGCGAGAGATTGCAGATCTCTAGGTCGTGGTTTCGAGTACCACACTCTCCTTGTTTTTTTCCTTTTGCAATCGCCATTTCCTTTTCCTAAAGGCCATCTCTTTTTTGCACTCTTTATCCTCCAGGCTTTAGCATTCTGCCATGTACGAGTTTCGAAACGATTGTTCAGTCGAATCGCACTGTCTCTGAGTGTACGCCCACTTTGTTCACCGTTGTTTGGTTGGCAGCTGAGTTACCGTGTCCAAATCGGGAAGTAGATCTTCAAAACCAACCAATGGCTCCTGTCAGGATGCCTGGTCTGTTTGAAACATACGCTTCATGCACACTACACGTGACGAGCTGAACATGCCCCTGCTGTGTACATCTGCCTTCTGCCCCGCGGTCGGCTCAGCTGAAGTCTTATTCCGCATAGTTCCCAAATACGTCGACACGCAATCTTCATTTCACCTGGCACCTTCAACATGGCTTCAATTCCAGTTCTCAGTGCTGCCGACAAGGAGCACTTTATAACTCATGGCTGGGTTAAGTGCGTCTTGTCCCGTTGTCTACTAGACACTACATAGTTCTAACGGTACAGAATTCCCAAAGCCTTTACCCGGGAGCAAGCCAACGCTGTGACCAAGGACGTCTGGGTACGTCTGGGCATGTCGCCGACGGACAAGACCACCTGGAATAAAGAACGTGTCCACATGCCGTCCCAGACATCGTTCGACAGCGCCGAGTTTGCTCCTCGGGCCTGGCAGGCCATTGGCGAGATCTGTGGTGGTGAACCTAATGTGACCGGCGGATCGCGTCAGTGGCGCGACTCGTTCATTGTCAACCTGGGCTCGACGCGCAACGAGAACAAGACGGTCCGGCCCCAGGACCTCTACGACTGGCACGTGGACGGCGACTTCTTTGTCCACTTCCTCGACAGTCCCGAGCAGGGCCTTCTCGTCATCCCCCTCTTTACCGACATCATGCCGGGTGGCGGTGGCACCGTTCTCTGTCCCGAGGCTCTCACACACGTTGCACAGTGGCTGCACGACCACCCGGGCGGGGTCTCCCCACGCATGGCTCCGCGCGACGGGTCTGACTTCCCCCCCGCCAATGTGTCATGGTACCGGCAGGTGGCCAACCGTTGCAGCCAGTTTGTGGAGGCCACTGGCGAATGCGGAGACGTCTACCTGCTGCATCCCCTGATGCTGCACTCGGCGTCTACCAATCCACTGCGGAACGTGCGCATCATCACGAACCCACCCATCATGTTGCGACACCCGTTTTGTTTTGACCGAGGAGAGGGCGATCCTTACAACTTGGTCGAGCTGGCCACACTGCGGGCACTGGGAAAGGACCGGCTGCCGGGCTGGAAGATCACGGCGCCACGCGAGCGCATTGTCCCAGATCGCCTCAAGGCGCAAGAGCGCAAGAAGCAAGAAGAGCGGCAGCGGCTGGACACGTCCAAGCCAGCGCCGCAATTGCGTTAGTAGACTAGTGAAGCGTGGCGAATATTGGATTAAGCGGGATTTCTTGGGGCCGCCTAAATACATGACCATGTAAATTTTGCTGCAAGAGACAGACAGGACTCTTGTGAACCTGTTATTTATAGAAGCTCAGTGCGTGAATTCACGCGCGAAAGCAATATGAGTGACGACGAAGACTACCGGATCGAAGAACCCGCGTTATCTGAAGACGACGCGCTAAAGTCTTACCTACCAACGTCCTTTGGCAAGAAGTCCCAGGACATCGACATCAATGCGCAGATCGAGCACACCAGACGGCCGGCTTGGAAGACAAAGGCGGTAGGAGATGGGAAGGACAAGGATGGAAAGAGCGCAGATAGCGACTCTGACTCCGACTCCGACTCCTCGGACGACGATGACGACGACCGGTATCCTCTCTCCCACGAACTCGTGTTCAAGACCCACGAGAAGCCAGTCACCAGTCTATCGGTCGACGCCGGCGGGTCGCGGGCTATAACGGGCTCGCGCGACTGCACCGTCAAGCTGTACGATTTTGCATCCATGACGCCCACGACCCTGCGGGCGTTCAAGAGCGTCGACCCATGGCAGACCAAGGCGTCGGCCGCGACCGACTCGCACCCCATCAACCATGTGTCCTTCCACCCGCTCTCGGCAAACGTCATTCTCTGCGTCACGGCCCATCCGCAGGCCAAGATCCTTTCGCGCGACGGCGCCGTCCTGACCGAGTTTATCAAGGGAGACATGTACCTGCGCGACATGCACAACACCAAAGGCCATGTCGGCGAGATCTCCACGGGGGCGTGGCACCCGACCGACCGGGAGACATGCGTGACGGCAGGCGCTGACAGTACGCTGCGCATCTGGGATGTGAACAACAAGCGCAAGCAGAAGGAGGTAATCGTCTTCAAGTCCAGGGCGGCCGGGTCGGCCGGCCGCTCTCGCATGACGGCTGTGGCTTGGGGCGTGCCGGCGCAGGGCAGCGGCGCCGGTGCGAGCAGTGTGCTGGTGGCGGCCGCGCTCGACGGCAGCCTGGTGCTGTACAGCGGCAACGGGCCCTTTTCGCGGCCGTCGGCCGAGGTACGCGACGCGCACCGGGCCGGCACGTGGACGGGCGGCATCGACATTAGCAGCGACGGCCGCATGGTGGTGACGCGCGGCGGCGACGACACGATCAAGCTCTGGGACATGCGCAAGTTCAAGCAGCCGCTGGTCACGGTCGCCCACGCCTCCACCTCGGACCGCTTCCACATGACGAGCATCAAGTACGGGCCCAACTCGACCAGCATCCTGACGGGCTCCGCCACGGGCGACCTGCACGTCCTGAATCCAGGCAACCTGCGGTCCGAAATCGTCACCCCGGTGACGCCGGGCTCGCCCCTCATTGTGGCTGACTGGCACGAGAAGCTCAACCAGGTCCTCACCGGCTCGGCCAACGGCGAGATGCACGTCCTCTTTGATCCGGAGCGCTCCTTCCGTGGCGCCAACGACATTGTCCGGCGGGCGCCCAAGAAGCGCCACATTGACGACGACTCCACCCTCACCATGGACCAGGACATTGGTATCTCGGGCGATGCCATTGTTGTGCCGGGCGCACAGCCGCGTGGTGGCCGCCGCACCGGTGTCTCGGCCTCGGGCAAGTCCTACGACCCGCGGCGGCCCGAGATGCCCATGCAGACGCCCTTTATGCGCAACCAGCCAGACGACCGGCACATTGAGCAGAACATCCCGCTGAGTCGCATGTTGCACGAGGACCCGCGGGAGGCGCTGCTCAAGTACGCCGACATTGCCAAAAAGGACCCCATCTTCACGGGTGCGTACAAGGACAATGCGCCCGTGACGCAGTACGCCGAGCTCAGCGACGATGAGGCTGAACAGCCGGATAAGAAAAAGGCACGGCGGTGATCCGACATGCAGCACTTTTCCTAGTTTGTACAAGTACACTATGTAGATACCCCAGATGTGAATATGACCCATCAAAAATCGTTGTTGTGCCGGGACCGGCTAAAAACACACCACACTGGAAACAGTGAAACTACTGGGCTACTGCTCTGCCAACACGGCTACGGTATCTGTCTCGGCTAATAGTTGACAGAAGGTCTGAACGAAATGTGGAAGAATGGTTAAAGGAAAGTTCAAGGAAAGGCTAAAGGAACGTTAGAAGGGACGTTAGAAGCAACGTTGCTGGCGAGCAAGGAAGCTGGTAAAAAGCTTGGCAAGGACGATGGTGGCTGTTCAATGGGCGGCCGTGGTCACGTGTAGCTGGGCTCGTCCAACTTACAGTGTGTCTCTAGAATTTATGGCGTGTTTCTAGGCTGTTGTGCCCCCACCTATTATGTCTATATCGCGCGTTGAGGCGCGACGCGTTAGTGCCTCAGGCTGCCAAATTCTCGCTGCCTGGCGTTCTCAAATTTACTGTGGACTCCCCTTTGCCCATCCCGCACCAACCATCCGTACGAATCTTTCGTGGTCATTTCACTTCTCATCATCAACCGGGCGACAGCGCGCATCGAATAATCGCCAAACCCCCTCCGCATCCATCAAGTCCTATCTCGAAACCCCCCGGAACACGTCGACACGCGATTTTTTTCGCACGTCTGTCCTTTCAAAAGGCTTTGCAAAGCTGCCCCTTTGCACTGCCTTTCTCCTCCACGTCTATTTTTTTCCGCCCCTTGTTTTGTCCACCCACTCTCGCTTTTTTTTTACTTGCCAGTCGCGACCCTTTTTTTTTCCCATTTGCGCTCAACCCAACCTTTCTCGGCGCACGCTGCAAGACTTGGCTACTGCACCCCCATTCCCTCTCGTCCAGGCTCATCCGGCCCGCCCTTTCTTTCCTACGCCGTCCCTGCATTGGCCTTTTCAGCTATTCCTCCCTGCGAGACCACCGCGACACGACGCGCTGACATCGTTTGCGCCGACCTCCACGCGCTTTTTGCTCCTCGTCACAACGGCAAATCCCGGTTTTGCCACCCAACCCGCCATTCTTTGATATCGACGCGACGATATTTGTCCCCTCGCGCAATTGATTGATGCTTTTGCTAGCTATGCGCGATACGTAATCCGCATCCATCAGTGTGACAGCTTCTCGGTTTCGCACCTCCTTCGACACAACTTCAAGGAGGACGGTGGTCGACCTACCATCCGCCATGGCTTCTGTCCAGGCGACGGCGGGCATGCCGCTCACCGGCAGTGCCCCCCCAAATGGCATCACGTCGCAGCAGGTCCATGAGGTTTATATGGTGAGCAGCCATCTCCTACCGACGTGTCTTTCGCGTCTCCACCTATTCTTTTGTGCACCAACTCGTTTTTGCCGTGGACCGGCCTATACTGACGCCTCTTTGTTCCCAGCGATTCCGCCAAATGAAGGAGCAGGGTGTCTCTCAATCAGATCCCGACTTCATCAAGACTCAGCAGTTTCTCATGAACATCCAACAACAACAAGTTTTCAAGAGGCACATGATGCAGCAGCAACAGCAGCAGCAGCAAACTCAACAGCATGCAGCACAGGCGGCCGCTGCCACTGTCGCGAACGGAAACAATATGAACGGTGCTGTCGGTGCTCATCCGGGCCGGCCTGTGCAGGGATTCCCTTCGCAAATGGGCAGGCAAATTCCACAAGGCGGCATGGCGCCGACCACGTCAGGTCCCCCGGGAGGCGCCCCTGGCACACCCGTCAGTGCTACTACGCCCGGGGCTCCCGCCGTGTTGCAGGGTGGGGCACCCGGCAATCCGCCTGCTGGTGGCCACTTTACGCAACAGCAGCTCAGTCTTCTTCGGCACCAAATTCAGGCCTTTAAGCACCTCACCCGGAATGCAGGCGTGCCACTTCAAACCCAGCAGGTGATCTTTGGTCAGCGATCACGGAGACAGAACGCATCGATATCCGAGAAGGCTCCTCAAGTCGGGCCTGTGAAAACGATGCCGCCGATCGGTGCAGGTGGATCTGCCGGTGCAGCCACTCCGACTTCCGCCACACCAGCAAACAGAAAGCCGGGTGAGGATGGTGCTAAGCCGGCATTGAACGGAGTTGACCCCACCGGTGCCGATGGTGTACCTGCTCGCAAGATCAAGGCATTCAAGACCGTGCAGTCGCCGTACGACTCTGGCACCGTTAAAAAGGCGATCAGCTACTTCGACCACGGCCGCCGCATCAACCGCCCAGTCATTCCGGGCATTCTTCCGACTGGTATCGACTTCGACGCGCTGCGTATTGAGCGGGAGAAGATCGTCTTTAACCGGATGAGTGCTCGTTACGCGGAGCTTAAGGCGCTGCCGAGCAACATCAGCTACTGGGACACTGCGACCAACATGCTGACTCCGGACGACGCTATCAAACGCAAGGCCTACATTGAGATGAAGTGTCTCGGCTTGTACTCGCTGCAGCGGGCTCTACGGGACAAGATTGGCCGGCAAATGATGCACTATGACAACCTGGCCATGACCACGAATCGCAGCAACTACCGACGCATGAAGAAGCAGAGTGTTCGTGAGGCGCGGATCACCGAGAAGTTGGAGAAGCAACAACGCGATGCGCGCGAGCATCGGGAGAAGAAGAGACACACCGACTTCCTCGACGCCGTCAGCAAGCACAGGACGGAGCTGCAGGCAAACGCGACGACCCAGCGGAACAAGATGCAGAAGCTTGGCCGCGTCATGTTCAATCAGCACTTCAACATCGAGAAGGAGGAGCAGAAGCGGATCGAGCGCACCGCCAAGCAGCGTCTGCAGGCCCTCAAGGCCAACGACGAAGAGGCCTATCTCAAGCTGCTTGATCAAGCCAAGGATACCCGTATCACCCATCTCCTGCGACAGACGGACGGCTTCCTCCACCAGCTCGCCTCATCCGTCAAGGCCCAGCAGCGGGAGGCCGCCGAACGGTACGGCGACGAACGCCTTCGCGTCGAGGAGGAGAGCGATTTCGACTCGGAGGACGAGGACCGTGCTCGCAAGATTGACTACTATGCTGTGGCACATCGCATCCAGGAAGAGGTCACCGAGCAGGCGAACATGCTTGTTGGTGGCAGGCTCAAGGAGTACCAGGTCAAGGGTCTCCAGTGGATGATTTCGCTGTACAACAACAACCTGAACGGTATCCTGGCCGATGAGATGGGTCTCGGCAAGACCATTCAGACCATCAGCTTGATCACGTACCTGATCGAGCGGAAGCATCAGAACGGGCCGTATCTGGTCATCGTGCCGCTGAGCACTCTGACCAACTGGAATTTGGAGTTCGAGAAATGGGCGCCGTCTATCAGCCGCATCGTCTACAAGGGTCCGCCAAACGTTCGCAAGGCGCACCAGGACAAGATCCGCCAGGGGCGATTCCAGGTGCTGCTTACGACGTACGAGTACGTTATCAAGGACCGTCCGCTGTTGAGCAAAATCAAGTGGTTCCACATGATCGTCGACGAAGGCCACCGCATGAAGAACAGCAACTCAAAGCTCAGCGCGACCATCTCGCAACACTACAACACCCGCTTCCGTCTCATTCTCACCGGTACCCCCTTGCAGAATAACCTCGGCGAGCTGTGGGCCATGTTGAACTTTGTCCTCCCGAACATTTTCAAGTCGGTAAAGACTTTTGATGAATGGTTCAACACTCCATTCGCGAACACGGGCAGTCAGGACAAGATGGAGCTGAACGAAGAAGAGCAAATTCTCGTCATTCGTCGTCTCCACAAGGTGCTGCAGCCTTTCCTGCTGCGTCGCTTGAAAAAGGACGTCGAGAAGGACTTGCCCGACAAGACGGAGAAGGTTATCAAGTGCAAGTTCTCTGCGCTACAGGCGCGCCTGTACAAGGAGATGTTGACGAACAACAAGCTCATTGTCAGCGATGGCAAGGGTGGCCGGATGGGTGCCCGCGGCCTGAGCAACGTTATCATGCAGCTACGCAAACTATGCAACCACCCGTTTGTGTTTGACGAGATTGAGACTGTCATGAACCCGCGCAGCGTCAGCAACGACCTCCTGTGGAGAACCGCGGGCAAGTTTGAGCTTCTCGAGCGTGTCCTGCCAAAGTACCAAGCCACGGGCCATCGTGTCCTCATGTTCTTCCAGATGACGGCTATTATGGACATTATGGAGGATTTCTTGCGGTTCCGCAACGTTCAGTACCTTCGTCTGGATGGTACGACCAAAGCCGACGAACGATCTGATCTGCTGCGGGAGTTCAACGCGCCGGACTCTCCGTATTTCATGTTCCTGCTCTCAACGCGTGCTGGTGGTCTGGGTCTTAACCTGCAGACGGCCGACACGGTCATCATCTACGACTCTGACTGGAATCCCCACCAGGATCTCCAGGCTCAGGATCGTGCGCATCGTATTGGTCAAAAGAACGAGGTCCGGATTCTTCGGCTGATTACGTCAACGTCCATCGAGGAGAAGATCCTCGAACGCGCTCGGTATAAGCTGGACATGGATGGCAAGGTTATCCAAGCCGGTCGCTTCGATAACAAATCGTCCGAGACAGATCGAGATGCTATGCTGCGGACGCTGCTAGAATCGGCAGACATGGCCGATACGGGCGAGCAGGAAGAGATGGACGACGAGGAGCTCAACATGATCCTGGCGCGTAGCGACGCTGAGCTGGTTACCTTCCAGAAGATGGACGAGGTGCGCAGCCACGACCCTCTCTATGGTACCGCCCCAGGCTGCAAGGGCATTCCACGTCTCATGGCCGAAAACGAATTGCCGGACCTTTACTTGGCAGACACCAGCCAGGTCGAAGAGGAAGTCGAAGTTATTCTTGGACGTGGTGCGCGCGAGCGGACCAAGGTACGCTACGACGACGGTCTCACAGAGGAGCAGTGGCTCATGGCGGTCGACGACGAAGACGACAGCCCCGAGGCAGCGGCTGCACGAAAGCAGGCTCGCAAAGACAAACGGGAGGCCAACCGTCAAAAGAGGATTGCTGCCGGCGGGTCTGCGTCGGCAGACGTGTCTCCATCTGTCAGCCGGGCCAGCTCGGAAGAGATTGAGACTCCTGTTAAGAAGCGGGGCCGGAAGCCACAGGCGAAGAACGACAAGCGCAAGGCGGACGACGGGGAGGACGAGTCAGTGCCTCCGCCGGCCAAGAAACGGCGTGGCCCCCAGGGCCGTGCCAAGGCTGTTGGCGGCCCGATGGGGTCCGGCTTCGACAGCGGCATCACGGCACCACAACGCGTGGCACTTCAGGAGAGCTTGCGACGCATCTTTGACGGCTTGATGAAGCTCGAGGTGGACGATCCGGAGCCAGAAGAGGAGGAGAATGAAGAGGAAGAGATCGGCAAGCGCATCATTATTGGTCCCTTTGTCAAGCTGCCTTCGAAGCGTGACTATGGCGACTATTATGTGATCATTTCGAAGCCGATCTGCATGAACCAGATCAGCACCAAGATCAAGAAGAACGAGTACCACAAGCTCAGCGACTTGAAGGCGGACATCCAACTGCTGTGCAGCAACTGTCGTACCTACAATGACGATGGCAGCTTGCTGTACGCCGACGCCAACACGATCGAGGTGAGTTTTTCCTGCCGTCGTCTGTCACTTTTGTGCTTTTGACTAACCCCTGTACAGGCGTATTTCCTTGACAAGTTCAGAGAGGAATTGGCGGAGCATTCTGAGCTCCAAGAGCTTGAACCGTCCTCGGAGAAGGAGCTGTCGATGGCGCCCACGACCAGGTCTGGCACCCCCGCCACGACATCGAACCCTCTTCCCAAGATCAAGCTTGTGTCCAACAACTCGGGAGTCAGCGCCAATGGCGACATCAACGGTGCCAGGCCTGAGGACCGTTGAGACTGCGTGGCGGCCAAAGACTGGATAAAGAGCCAGGTCTTTTGCATCGCACCAACACCCGCAGACGACGCCTCTGTATTTATTTCTTTCCTTGTGGACAAGGATGGCAAAGGGGAACGGAGTGGTCTGGGCCGGAATACCAACAAATGGCGAAGATCTTTTGATAGTGGCGTACAATTGGGGAGGATTGCGTTTTTTGAGGCGAGCAACTCTCAGTTCCCAGAGGCGAGAAGAAGAGGACATGTATGAAATAATGACGGGCAGCCGATTTGCTTGCCCGTGTTTGGTTGGACTGCTTTTTTTTCCCTGCCAGTCTTGTTTTTTCTCTTTCACTTCACAAGGAGTAAGGTCACGTCTGGTTGAGTGAGGGGGCACTCATCTTTGTACACCTAATAAGGAATTATTGTCTACAAGCACGAGCACTCTTGAGTGCAAAAACTAATGTTGCTGAGCATGTCAGTGTTGGAAGCTTGCCTTGCCGTTGAGGCGAGAGAAAAGGAGTGTCTCTATAAACTGGTGTATGCCAGCTAACCAACAAGCATCGGTTCCGTGGTCTAGTTGGTTACGACGTCTGCTTCACAAGTGATTGTAAATCGCAGAAGGTCCTGGGTTCGAGCCCCAGCGGAGCCACACGCTTTCTTTTTGTCGATTGGGACTATCTTTCGTTTTACTATCATGGCACCTATCGACGTGACGCACGTGTGTTTAAGATATTACAAAGAGCGTAGGATTTGGGCAAGGCTCGCGGCTCCCGTTTTGAAACAAGGCATGTTTCGTTCGAAATAGCAGCATGCGGCCGATAAGGAGAGGAGTGGCACGTGCTCTCTACGAGTACGGTACCCGTAGCTATGGAGCATAGGCGCCGTTGCGGGGTCCTTTCTATTACTTGTAGTAGGGGTTGGGTTAGGGGGCGGAGCTTCCATTCCTTCCACTCTGTCTTTCTTCATCTCAAGGCTTTCCTCGACCAACACCGTTTTTTTATCGCCAACCCGCACAACCCGAGCTGTTGAGATAGCGTCTTCCCGTGACCATATCGCCAAGCCTGTGCTCCGGATTTTCCATCGCGAAAACCGCTCGTATTTCCCAGCCTCCTTCTCGTCGATCTCGGACGGGGGTTTTCTAGCTCACTCGTTGCGACAAGCTTCCGGGGATCACCCAGTTTGCAGCTTACCCAAATGGCTGGACGCTTTGTGCGCGCATCCAAATATCGTTCGTTCTCGTACCCTGCTTCGACGCGCATCCGTCGCGATGGGGACTGGCGACTGACGCGCTCTCGTGCTCTCGTGCAGGCCATGTATTTGGCAAACCTACGCGCAGAGAATTCTGCTACGACAACATCCACATCAGTCGCAATGCGTGGGACACGAACCTGGTGAAGGTGAGGGCCGTGGACTTGTCGGGCGGCGACGGGGCCAGGGTGCTGACAAGGTGGACGACCAGGCCAACCCGGAGTACCTCTCGGTCAATTGGGAGTCGAGTGGCGGCGGCGCGTTTGCCGTGATTCCGCTCGGCGAGCGCGGCAAGCTGCCCGACCAGATCCCGCTGTTCCGCGGCCACACGGCGGCGGTGCTGGATACAGACTGGTGGGTGTGGCGGGAGGGGAGGGGCTGCTGTGCGGCCGGTGGCTTTCCGGCGTTGCTGCTGACACGCGCAGGCATCCATTTGACGACCACGTGCTCGCGTCGGCGTCCGACGACGGCCGCGTGTTTGTGTGGCAGGTGCCGCAAGACTTTACGCTGCACACCGATGCCGAGGAGGTGGTCGATGTGGCGCCCGTGAGCAAGCTGAGCGGCCACTCAAGGTGGGTTTTGCACAGGAGTCTTTTAGGAGTCTTTTAGGAGTCTTTTAGGAGTCGTTTAGGAGTCTTTTTTTTGTAAATGTGCTGACGCCCGGTGCAGAAAGGTCGGACAGGTGCTGTTCAACCCGGCGGCCGAGAACATCCTGGCGTCGGCGTCGGGCGACCTGACGATCCGGCTCTGGGACGTGTCGACGGGACAGACGGCCTTTACGCTCAAGCAGCCGGACATTGTGCAGAGCCTGTCGTGGAATGCAGACGGCCGGCTGCTGGCGACGACGTCGCGCGACAAGCGCCTGCGGGTGTGGGATGTGCGCCAGGAGCGGCCGGCACACGAGCACCCGGGCCATCTGGGGGCCAAGAACAGCCGGGTGGTGTGGCTGGGCGAGCACAACCGGTTCGCCACGACGGGCTTCTCGCGGATGAGCGAGCGGCAGATTGCGCTGTGGGAGCCTGGCCGTGACGAGCCGATCGGCGGGTTCACGTACCTGGACGCGATCTCGGGCGTGCTGATGCCTTTCTGGGGTAAGCGGCGGCGGGGACGGGCAGGCAGGCAGGGAAGACGCAGAGCTGACAGTGCTTCTAGACGACGGCTCGAACTGCCTGTACTTGGCCGGCAAGGGGTGAGTGCGGGTTGCCGGTTGGCGGAATTCTGTGGCCGAGTGCTCGAGTACTGACGGTGACAGCGACGGAAACATCCGCTACTTTGAGTATGCGCAGGACAAGTTTGAGTTTTTGTCCGAGTACAAGTCGAGCGATCCGCAGAGAGGCATTGCGTTTGTGCCGCGGCGTGGCGTGAATGTGCGTTGCCACCCCGGGTGCCTATGCGGGGGAAAACAGGGTTGTTGCTAACGCGTGGTTGATTGCAGGTGCACGAGAACGAGGTGATGCGGGCGTACAAGACGGTCAACGACGCGTACATTGAGCCGATTTCGTTTACGGTTCCGCGACGTGCCGAGACGTTCCAGTCGGACATTTACCCGCCGGCGGTGGGACTGAAGCCGGCGGTGTCGGCGCAGGAATGGATCGGCGGCAAGGCCGGACTGCCGTCCAAGATTGACCTGGAGAGTGTCTACGACGGCCATGCGCCGGTGGAGGTGCCGTCAGAGTACCGGCCGACGGCGACGACGTCGGCTCCGGCTCCGACGCCGGCGTCGCCGGTCAAGGCAGCGGCGCCCAAAGAGGTGGAGAAGCCGAAGCCGACGCCGACGGCGGTGCCGGCAGCGGTGCCGGTGCACGCCGGCCCGCCGCCCAGCGTGAGCGACCAGAAGCAGTCGATTTCGGCCATGGCGAGCAAGTTCCAGGACGACGACGAGGAGGACGACGACGAGGACGCGGAGACGTCGAGCTTTGAGGAAGTGAGCCGGCCGCAGCCGCGCCATGCGCCGTCGGCGACGCGGGCGGCGGCGTCGCCGTACAAGGCGCCGGTGTCGCCGGTGGTGGCCAAGACGCCGACGTCGCCGGTGGTGTCGCGGGCGGCGACGGTGGTGGCGCACGAGGCGCCGGTGACCGCGGTGGCGTCGGCGGGCGTGACGGATGCGCTGCAGAAGCTGACGGAGCTGCTCCAGGCTCAGAACAGCAAGATTGACGCGCTGACGGAAGAGGTGGACGGGCTGAAGAAGCGGCTGCTGGCGTCGTCGGAGCAGAGTGAACGGATCCGGCTGCTGGAGCTGGAGCTGGAGGAGGCGCGCTCGTGAAAGAGGCCGACGGGGAAGGGGGGGGGGGGGGGGGGGGGACGCGGCATACTTTGTCCGGCCAAAAAAGGACATTGTGGGACGGCCGCGTTGTTTCTTCTTGTTTGTTTCCGTCTTGCCTTTTTGTTCTTTTTTTTTTTGGCGGGATTCAACACGAGTTCGGCTTTGTTCGGTGTGTTTCGCGGCGGACCGGTTTTTTCTTTGGAGGACATGGTTGAAATGACAAGGTGCCTTTGTTCCGTTGTGGCGAGATGCTGGTGAATTTGCTTGATTGTGGTTTAAAAGTGCTGCTTCGTGCTTGTTTGCCAATTTCGAATTTCGAATTTCGAGTCTTGACATTTGTTGACCGACGGACAGAAGACGGATCACAGAACACACAGAACTGATCACAGAACACACAGAACTGATCACAGAACACAGAACAAACAAAAACACACAACACACGATACGTACATATCGTACGACACACACACAAAACGTCACGCAACCCACACATGATGGACAAGATCTACAGCGTCCCCGCAGTGGAAGCACTTCGGTGGCAGCTATCGCGGTTCTTCCCGCAGCTCAAGGCGGACAACTATGCGAACCGAGGACCGATCGGCAGCGGTCCAAAGGCGGCGGGCGAGGCCAAAGGTAAGAAGCGCAGGGACAGTGCTGCCGCCGAGGATTCGGCAGCGAGGGTGAAGCTGTCCACGCCGGTTCGGCAGACACATCAGCCGGCCAGCCCTGTGGCGACCAAGGCGGCCAAGGCGACCAAGGCGGCCAAGGCGGGCCAAGGCGGCGTCCGGCCGCGTCCAGGCCAGCAGACGGCGGCCGAGCAGACGCAAGAGCGCCAGCTCCTCCGGCGGCTGTACCTCGAATACAAGGCGCTCGTGGGCGAGGGGGGCAAGGTGGACCTGGCGCAGGATCCGGTGCTGGTGCAGGTGCTGGAATGTGCGCAGGACGACGTCGACCAGGCGATTGAGGTTCTGAAGCAGGTGCTGGGCGGCGACCCGACGGCGACGGGGCTGTACTACTCGCGGCACGTTGGGCCGTGGCGGCGGCGGTGGCAGCAGAAGCGGCAGGAGAAGCGGCGGCAGCAAAAGGAGGAGCAGAAACAGCAGAAACGGCAGAAGCAAAAGGGACAACGGAAGCGGCGGGCGGAGAAAAAGGCCGTCTTCGACAGCACGAGCGGCCGCGGGCTCGTGTTCCCGCCGCTGCCGGCGCCGCTGGCGCCGTGTCTGCAGTGTGTGGCGGCGCACACGTGCTGCTCGCTGACGACGATGCCGTATGCGCAGGCGCTGCAGGACGACCGGGTGGCGATGCCGGACACGGTGAATCCAGTGGATCCGCCAAATCCGCCAAATCCGCCAAATCCGCCGAATCCGCCAAATCCACCAAATCCACTGAATCCACCAAATCCACCAAACACGACCCAACGGGTCTCGCTGCGGGAGGCATATCGCCGGCTGGTGGCGGCCGAGTACCCCGACGGCCAGACGGTGCCGCGGACGATCACGGCGGGCCTGGCGCAGCGGCGGCGCGAGCTGGACCGCTGGCTGCTGGTGCGGGCGATCCGGGCGGGCGCGTGCGACTCGCCGTTTCTGCCGGAGCCGCCGGCCCAGTGCACGCGCTGTCGGCGGCGCGGCGAGCGCGGCTGTCTGCAGCAGACGCGCGACCTGACGGGCACGGCCGACGAGGCCGGTCTGGACGTGGGCGTCGACGGCACGCCGCTGGCGCGCTGGTTTGCCAGCAGCGGGCCGCCGCCGCTGTCGCTGCTGCCGCAGCACCGCCAGCCGCTCCTGGTGCAGATGCGCGGGTCGGCGGCGCTCGAGGCGGCCCAGGACGAGAGCCGGCAGCGCCAGCACCCGCCGCTGGAGGCCGTCTTTTGCCGCGACCGCACGGCCCTGTCGGCGGCCGAGGTGGCCGTCCGGGGCGCGGCCCTGCTGCGGCGCATCTTTCGGCAGCAGCAACACAAGGCAGGAGGCGGCGGGGGCAGAGCGAGAGGGCCGTCCTTTTCCGCTCCCTCGGGCACGCGCGTGCGCGGACTGTCGCTCGACAGCGTCCCCGGCGAGACGTCCCGGCCCACCAAGACGACCGCCCGCCGCCCGCACGCCCAGCTGCCGGTGCCGGCGGCCCCGGCCGTCGTCGTGGCGCGGCGGCTGCCCCTGTGGAGCCGGCTCGACGTGCAGGCCGGCCGGGGCGTGGCCACGGCGGCGCTGTCGTACGGCCATTATGACCATGAGAACAATGACAACCACGACAGCCACGTCCGTGTCGGCACCGCCCCCCTGGCCATTCCGGGCTGGGGACTCGAGCTGCCCCGGAGCGCGACGTCGTACCGGTGGGACAGCTACTTTCTCGACGTGGGCCAAGACCGGGCGGCTGCCGACTATGCCAAGCAGCAGGGCGGCGGGCGGGTGTTGGGACTGCAAACGCCGCGGCCGGCAGGACCAGAAACAAAAACGCCGAGGCCGGCAGGACCGCGGATGGCAAAGGCGGCGGAGACGCGGGCCCCCAAGACGGAGACCCGTCACACCTTGCTACAAATCCCGCCGGTCGCCGAGGACCAAACGAGCGACACCGGCGATGTCACGCCCCGGCCGCGCCCCGGCGGACGCACGTGGCGCTACGAGGCGATGCGGGCGCGGCTGGAGACGGGCCGGACGCGGCAAGGGGGCGACGGCGACGGCGCCGACACGGAAAAGGACGACAGCCCGCCGCGGCAGCTCTCGGACGGCGAGGTCGCGGCGCTGGCCACGCGGTTTGGCGTGTCGACCGAGGCCGTGCAGCAGTTCCGACATCGCCGACAGGCCGACCCCAGGGTGGCGCGGCGGTGCCAGAAAGTGGCCGGGCTCCTGGAGACGGGCGAGCGATGAGAGATGAGGTGAGACAAGCGAGACAAACGTCAAGGACGAAAAAAAAACGAGAACAGGATCACTTCCGCCCCTCTACCATGATAATGTGATAGCCAAACGCCGTCTTGGCCTCGCCCACCACCGGCGCCGCCGTCGTGCTCGCCGCCAGCCCAAAGGCCACCTCCTCAAAGGCCGGGTCCAGACTGCCGCGCACCTTCCAGCCGAGCGCGCCGCCCTGTCGCGCCTTGTCCTCGGAATACGCGCGCGCCACGTCGTCAAACTTGGCGCCCTCGTCGCGGATCTTGGCCAGCGCCTCTTCCTTTCTGGCATGCTTTTCACACTGGGGGGGGGGCGGGTCAGCGTGAAAGGGGGGGGAAACGGTAGAGTCGTGAATTCTCACCAGAATGTGCCGCACGTTAATCTGCTGCGCGCCCTTGACCTCGCCCTTTTTGTCGGCCCCCTTCTTGTCGGCCCCCTTCTTGTCGGCCCCCTTCTTGTCGGCCCCCTTCTTGTCGCCACCCTTCTTGGCGTCCTTGCCCATGGTGGCACGGTAGCTGTCGCGGGGGAATGTCGAGCAAGACGATGCGAGCAAAGTTGCGCGGCTCAGCTCAGGTGAGACTAAGAGAACGAGCCCCGCCCTTGTTGTTCCCAATAGAGAATAAACCGGCACTATCCCAGAGTCCTCGTCCCTCTCTCATGCGCAGCTCCCCAGCACCGCCTCGACAAGCCTTCACCCTACCAAGCCAATTCGACTGTCCCGTTGCCATCAGAGCCCTCTGGATCCCTGTTCACCTCGTTGCGTCTTATCAAATCCAGGCCCTGTTCGAGGCCTGGCCCCCAAGGAAAGAGGCCTACCGCCTTCCTCGTACAAAGGCGGTGTGAAAATAGGAATGGGTCCGGACCCACTTCTTGGCCGCAGAGCCTACCAGAGCTCATTTTGTGCTAACCCGTGCATCTAGTTTTCCTCACTCCAACCTCACTTGCTCGCCGTGCGACGGCCCTCTCCATTCCTTTGGCCTATTGCTTGCCCTGTTGTGCAACAATCACGTGTTGGCCACAGCTGCAGTCCTTTGCCCCGACCTCGAATTTACTTGCTTGTTCGTTTGCGCTGCCTTCTGGATGACTACGCTTGACCTCGTTTAATACCAATTTTTTTGTCTCTCTTGACTTTACCCATTTCTGCTTCTGCTTCTGCTTCTTGGTCTGTTCATCGCCGTCCCCTCGGCTCGCCATGGCCAATCTCACGGGTGTGCCATCCGGCAACCACTTGCCAGGCGTCCGCACCAACTCGGAAAAGAAACTTGGCATCTTGCACTACACCTCTAGCATTGACTTTGGCTGGGTTGGTGATATTCGAAAGCGGCAAGTCCACCTGCCCGTCTCCCACTGAAATCTCTGCTAACGCCCGCCGCCAGCTATACCGATTTCATCGTTCATGAAGTCCGTCGAGACGGCACTGTCGTGTACCTGTCTGACATTACTGAGAAGGATCCAGCCGAGACCCAAGCGGTACGTATCTGCACCTTTTTAAAACGTGCACTACAGCTAATAAAAATACCAGGAAGCGGAAAAGGCGGCTGAACCTCTGGTCGTCAAGCCGCAAGAACCGGCCGTCAAAGCCAAGCCAGAGCCAAGAGAGGTGGCCGAGATCTCGCCGGCCAATGTCCAAGCGCTTGAAGCCCTGGTGGGCGTCGAGGCCGCCAAGGCCCTGCAGGAGACGTACGCTGCCATGGTCGCTGGCGCCGTCGACCGCAGCGCCAAGATCACCTTTGCCGTCGGCGCAGACCGCAGCCAGCGAGGCCACATCCACCAGGTATGCTGCCTGCTGTCCTGTCCTGTGTCTTTGCAGTGTTTGCTGACTCGAATCCAAAAGGAAATCCGCCGCATCTTCTCCGGCCGCTTCGAGACCCAGGCCGATCCGAACAGCGGAGCCATCGTCGCCCATCCGGCCGCAGGCCGCAAGCCTCGCGGTCCCCGCCGCAGTCCCAACGACGGGCCGCCCATGCGGGACAGCCGCGGTCGCAGCTCCGGCGGTCCTGGTGACTCGACCAAGGTGCAGGGCCCGTACGTGCACTTCACCCTGTTCAAGGAGAACAAGGACACCATGGAGGCCATCAACCACCTCGCTCGCATGATGAAGATCAAGGCCTCCAACTTTGGCTTCGCCGGCACCAAGGACCGCCGCGCCGCCACCACCCAGCGCGTCAGCGTCAAGCACCACGGCCGTCTCGACCCCGCCTGGCTCAACTCGCGCAACAACAACATCAAGGTCGGCGACTTTAGCAGCCGCAAGGCCCCCATCCAGCTCGGCCAGCACGGCGGCAACGAGTTCACCATTGCCATGAAGAACGTCGAGCTGGCCCGCGGCCAGACCTGCTCGCTGCCGCACCGCCTGCGCATGACCCAGTCCTGCATCCAGGCCGCCCTCGACCACGTCCAGCGCAACGGCTTCATCAACTACTTTGGCCTGCAGCGCTTCGGCACCCACTCCATCGGAACCCAAGAGGTCGGCCTCAAGATCCTGGGCGGCGATTTTGAGGCCGCCTGCCACTACATCCTCCACGTCGACCCGGCCCTCCTGGCCCGCATCCACGAGCCCGACTCCGACAGCGCCTTCCAGCGCGACGAGATGAGCCGCGCCCGCGCCATCCACCTGTTCAACACGACGGGCGACGCCGGCCCGGCCCTGCAGACCCTGCCCAAGCGCTACGGCGCCGAGGCCGCCATCCTGCAGCACCTGAGCCGCAACCTCGCGTCGCGTCGCGACTTTTGCGGCGCCATCCTCAAGATCACCCGTGGTCTGCGGAACCTCTACATCCACGCCTACCAGTCGCTCGTCTGGAACTGGGTCGTCAGCCACCGCTGGTCCAGGTACGGCAACACCGTCGTCGCCGGAGACCTCGTGCTTGTCGAGTCCGAGGTCAACCCGGCCCGCTACCGCCAGGGCGAAGACATGTCCGAGGACCTGAACCAGGACGAGGAGCAGTTCTACCAGGAGGCCCGCGTGCTGACCGCCGAGGACGCCGCCAGCGGCAAGTACTCCATCTTTGACATTGTCCTGCCCGTGCCCGGCTACGACGTCCTCTACCCGGAGAACGAGATGGGCGAGTTCTACGTCGAGTTCATGGGCCGTCCCGAGAACGGCGGCCTCAACCCATACCGCATGCGCCGCCCCCAGAAGGAGTTCAGTCTCAGCGGCTACTACCGCAAGATCATGGCCCGCTTCTCCACCGTCCCTGGTTTCTTTGTCCGCCCCTACCTGGACGACTCTGAGCAGATGCACCCCACGGATCTGGACGAGATCCGAGCACGCAAGGGCGTCAAGGACCCAAAAGCCTTGGGACTGCGCGTCTCCCTGCCCGTGGCCACCAGCACCAACGACACCAACGACACCAACGACACCAACGACACCACCGCCACGGCAAACACGACGGATGCGGCCGCCGCCGAGCAGGACGAAACAAACCGCCGCCGCCGACGGACGCCGGACCGGCCGCAAGGCACGCCTGAAATTCGCGTTAATGACGCCTGGGTCGAGCACAAGGCCGACGGAAGCAGCAAGCGCGTCAAGATCGAGCCGCCGGCCGCCGACGAAAATGTCGCCCCAGCCAGCGACGCGGCGGCGGCTGGCAACGTGCACATGACCGATGCCGCGCCTCTGGCCGACCTGCCCGTCCCCAGCACCAACACGAGCGGCCCTGGCCCTGCCGTCGGGAAGCTCCCGACCATGGAAGACGTGTCCCGTCTGTTTGACGACGTCACGCCCCAGAACGGCGCCGCCGACAACAAGAGCCTCCCGGCCAACATTGCACGCTCCGGCAGCGCCACCTCCCTGGCCGCGCTTCCGCCCGTTCCGCTCATTCGGAACGTGTTCCGGGTCGCTGCAGACACCGTGCACGATGCACCCATGGCCGGGACCGACGATGCCGAAATGGCCGGGACCGCCCCGACTGCCGTCAATCTGACAGACGCCTGGCAAGCCGGAACGCCAGACCTGGGCGACGCCAACAATGTCAAGATTGCCGTGGTCCTCAACTTCCGCCTCAGCTCCAGCAACTATGCCACCATCTGCCTGCGCGAGATGATGAGCTCCTCCTTCGTCCCAACGCCCAGCAGCAGCGGCGGCGGCGGACCGGCAAACAGCCAGGGCAACAACCTCCTCGGCCACGGCGGCCACGTCCACCAGAATCCTGTCGGCCAGACTGCGGGCTCGACTCTCTAGAAGCGACGACACCCGTTTGTTCTGAACTAGGCCACGAGAGGCCGAGGTCTTGGAAGATGGAAGGGCTGCGGCACTGTATTATATCCCCGCAAGGGTGGAAACGGATGGATCGGACCAGCATCTAAAACCAGAGGGAATCATGATGTGAACGGATCTGCATTGCACTGTATATAAGATACATGGTAATATGGGATCGTGGGAATCCCCAACGTAATCCCCTCATCGATCAAGCTATTCACGTCAATCTATGCCTGAAGATGCTGAAATAATAACATGCGGGCTTTCCAAACTTGCAGAATGCAGCGGCTTCGTATATGCAAATGCAATCCATCAATGGAGATCTTCCGTGTGGCCATCCTCTCTCTTCTACCACCACCGACTGTCGCCACCAGCCAAATCTCACCAGCTCCATCTCAGTAGCTGCTCTCTGCCCGTCATCTCCATATGGAATATCCAAAATATCGTAACCCGACCCTCCATTCGATCCTAACCAGTCGATCAGATGACAAGTGCCGCCAACAAAGCTGTCCGATCCAGCAGGACGCGGTACAGAAAAAAACTCGTCATTTCGCGAGCTTCAAACGCCCCTTCACAGGGTGTTGCTCGCCTATTTCGCATCGTCCCACGCCCACACCTGGGCCAGATACCGGCCCATGTTGACCCGCTTGGCCGACATTTCCTTCATCCACGGGTGTTCAAGCATTCGCCATGGGGTGGCCCGTCGATTTGACTCCTTCTCGAGACTGCCACCAGTTAGTGTGCGTCGGAGGAGGACGCGAGGGAGACGCGAGAGACACTCACCAGGACTCGATAAAGTGCTTGAAGTTGACGCTCCAGAAAATGTTGTTATCGGGCTCATCTTTGAGCTTCGGAATCGGCTGGCTCACAATGTACGTCAGCAGATCGATGAGACCCGCACGCGGCTGCATCTCGGTGCCATCGGCCGGGAACGGGAACCGATGCTGGGCCACTTCCAGCAGCGTGACGCCCGTCGACCAGACGTCGGAGGTGATGGTGTACGTCTTTCCGGTAATGCGCTCCGGCGCCATGTAGTAGCTGGTGCCAATAAACGTGTTCGCCTCTCCCTTGGTGCCAAAATCGCCTGACACGCCAAAGTCACAGAGCTTGACCTCGCCGTTCCGGCACAGAAGAATGTTGGACGGCTTAATGTCGCGATGGATGATCTTCTTGGAGTTCAAGTACGTCAATCCGTGCAAAACGCCCTCAGCCACCTTGCCCAGGACCTTTTCGCCGGTGCGGCCACCAAGACGCTTCACCTCCTTGTAGATGCTGTCGAGGGACCCGCCCTCACAGAACTCCATGGCAATGGAAATCGTGGCCGTGGCCGAGTCGACAAACGCGCCGTAGTACTCGCAAATGTGTTGAGACGCACACTCCTTGTTAAAGCCGAGCTCTCGAACAATCTGCTTCTTCACATCGGGATCTGGGTTGGTTGTGATGACCTAAACATGTCAGCAACGGCCCGGAACTCGCACATGGGCCACGTACCTTTAATGCAAAAACCGTCTTTCCTCCGTCCAGCTTGCAGCGGGTGACGGCGCCGCCGGCTCCCTCGCCCAAGCTCCCCAATTCGATAATTCGGCGCTCCATACTGGCGATCCGCCAGCCCTCATCGTCGAGTTCCTCGACATCTAATGTGCGGGCCTTTTCGATGGCCAGCTTATCAAAGGCCTCCAAGCCCGAGAGGCTGCCCTCGCGCTCCATGCCGACGCCGCCCTCGCTCAGTTCAGAGTAGAGAGATCCGACGGCCGAAACAGGGTCGGGCGTCCCTTGTGGGCGCGAGGCCCCGATGCCGTACTGGCTGGCAAAGGAGAGTGCAGAGTACTGCGAGCCGGCGGATGTGGGATTGCTGGCGCGGCCGTCGAGCAGGCCGAAGCTGCCGGAGCGGCTGTGCGCAGCGCTGCTGTCGCTGCCGCCAGAAGCGCTTTGAAGGGCCGACGGATTCACGACCCGACCGGAGGGCTGTTCGTAAGGGATGCCCTGGCTGCCCATGGGAGTTGCGAGATGCAAGACTGGCAGTGACGGGCGCACGACAGGCTGGAGTGGTGGCACAATGGAGCCGACAGGCTTTGCGTTCGGCGAGGGCGGAATGGCGAGGCCAAGACGGGGTGCACGCGAAACACCGCCGGCTCGGGCGCCAGGTATGGCAGGTCGGAGGAGAGGGACATGGCCGGGCAGTATGGGAGCCGGAGACGACATGAGCGGCTGGATGGGGTATGTGATTGGCATGGGATCGTGGTTCAGCATGGGTATCGGAGCCTGGATAGCGTCAGCGAACATGCAGAGAGCCGAAGAGAAATGGAAGGGAGCAAGACTCACGTGAGCCAGAGGCTCAGCCGTAGCTGGTGCTGTCTCTTGGTCGTGCATTATGACAAGCAAAAGGGCGAGAGCAGCAAGCCGTCGCCTGTGCTGGCTGTGTGAATTATGGCGAGGAGGAGGAGAGTGGCAATTGGAAGGCGAAACGGCCGGGGGAAAGTCGTGAACGGGCGTGCCAAGAACAGAAAGGCGAGACGAAATAGCAGGCTAGCAAGATACGATAATGAAATGGCTAACGAAGGACGGCTGGACGGCGAAAGCAACGGAACAATGGAAATGGCGGAGACACACGGAATAGGACGAAAGCGAGAGAAAGGTAGGAAGACGACGCAACGGGTGCAGCGGCGCCAGGAGCGAGCAGGATGCGGCAAGGACAAAGAGCAGGAATGTCAGCCGTGGCGGTCGTGAGGGCGAGAAGGATTTAAACGAGGTGTAGCCGGAGAACAGAGAGGAAATCGGGCTGGGCGGCAGAGCAGTAGAGCAGTAGAGCAACAACGGCAGCAGAGGGGAAAGAGGGGACGCGAAAAAGTCCTACGACGACGCTAGACCGCCCAAAGCAGTTTGGTGTGGGGAAGCTACTGTGGAGGGGATGCGTCGCAGTGGGCACGCCCAGCGGCTGCTCTGGCAGGACACGAGTGGCTTCTCGGGCCACGCCGACGAGTATCTTGTGATGTCTGGATATGGATTACGGCATTGCGACGGTGATGGCAGTTGCGGTTGGCCAACAGCCCACAAGAGGAAGGGGCAAAGTGCATAGGAGCCCCCTGGAGGAAGCAGGCGCGTCCGGCGGCTGCTGACACGGTCAGCGGGGCCCCCTGCACTTTCCGGACACAGGACCAATCGTTCCAGCTCCTTGTTATCCTCGATCCTGCCGATGAAACAGCCATTACACGATCCCAAAACCGTCGTCCTGAATCTCCCTTTCCCTCCTCGAACCGAACGTGAGACCATTCTTGGCTAACGGTGATCTTGCATGTGAGTAGTCTGCGCGACGGCCCAAGTGTAGGGCCCCCAGGCTGGATTTGGTGTAGATTGAAAGTAAGGTAGGAATACTCCGTAATAGGGCTGGCCTCGTTTAGCGCAAGTAACCCGACATCTGGCATAAAGTTTCGAGTGTAGTATCGAACTACGACGTACGACGTAGGAGCTCGTAACTCGCTGGTAAGCGACACAGCCAGCGCCTCCCATAATGGCCGTAGTAGTCCATATACAGAGAGTGCTGGAGTTTTGCGGCACTGCATCAGAGGCTGGTTCCTAATGCTGCTGGTTCACAGTACATTCGCTGTCAAGCAGTCACGTGCATTGGCTTACTCTCTCCTCACTTGTTGGCTGTTGTCTTTTTCAAGGGGTGGCTTACTTTTTCCCATCTATCGTAATTTATAAACAAAGACGAAGTGGAAGACATCCGTCTGATCAGCATTTCCCCCTCTTTAGAAAAAGTATAATATCTCTCACAATCCCTTAGGTTCCTTCTTTCCCGTTCTATGCTGCTCAGAACGCAATCGACCGCCAAAACACAAATACTGATTTCCTAACATTTGATAATCTTTCATCGAGTCCATCTCTCTACCATGTCCGAGACAAGCGACTACACGATTGTTAACGATGAACAGCACCAGGGCCAGACGGCTGCTGATAACACCATTGCTAGAGCAGCCGGTGAGGTCGAAGAGGTGTTCCAGGCCATTCAAGACAGCATAGCAGCCGCGTATCATATTACGTGGGCCCACTATCCAGATGATGGCTCGTTAACAGACGAGAATAGAGAGAACATGGCCTACGACAAAGCTGAAAACCTTGTCAAAATACTGAAATGCTTTGGCGATGCGGTGCGACACCTTCCCGAAGAGGGACATGTCGAAACAGCTGGTCTGCTAGTCGAGAACGTGGTTCAGGCGAACTCAGCTTTGGCCGTTATGGACGAATCAGATATGTCAGATGACAAATTAAGTGCCATAACCGTCGCTCTTGTCAAGAAATGCAACGGACACGCCATTCGGAGTTCAAGCCAATATCCAGAACAAGACGCCGTCTTACGCACAACGTGGGTAACAAATGCCACATACTATACCATCTGCTATGTCGGTCGTACGCATCGTGGTCTCGCATCGGCGATGTCGAACATTCTCAATCCGCTCCTTTCCAAATACGTGCACTCTTTAACGGCTATCTACGGGACTGCGTCGACCTTATCCTCTCTGTATGTTGATTACGCGAATTTTGAGCTGTCCAGTTTTGGTCGCGAGGAGGACAGTACAGCCATCAGTAAGGATTGGCACCGGACGGGCAGAGGCCAGCAGATCTATGCATTGTGCCTTTCTATATATCATGGGATAGTAAGAAGCACTGGCTTACAACGGTGAGGCCGGACGGCCAGGTGAAGCAGCCAGGGCGCATCATAGACAGAACAAGAACAATAGGAAACTCGAGAATAATATAAATATAACTACACACAGAAAGAAAGGAAGACAGCTACGTTCTAAGACACTTTTGGCAGATTTGGACGCGAAAATTCGGGGGTTGAAAACGGAGACGGGTGGTGATGTTTTATTTGTGTTATAGCTGACATTATGCTTGTCAGTTGTTCATCAATACGCTCTATAATACAAGGCAGAGCGCGTTCCGTTGGCAGACAGAAATGGAAGGGTGACCTCTCTTGCCATATTCCAAGATTTGTGTTGACCAGGAGCAAGAGGCCAGTAGAGAAAATCGAGTTCAACCTAGCTGGGTGAAAACACCTTGGCTGATTTGCATATTAAATCAGTCGTCATGATTATAAAACCGAAACGCGTAACGGGAAAATGGCTCGTGTGATGTCGTCGACGCGTTCCTTCCATTCTGGTCACTTCCACACCGAAATTCTAGGAATCAGCCATGCACCTTCTTTTGGATTCGAAAATATTCCCGCAATATTTACAGAGCCGCATGAGACGTTATAATTCCTCTTTTTCTCATGCAAGTAGAAGGAATAGGAAGGCTCCGCCGGTCTACCTTTTTGTTCCCGTCGATCTGTCCGGCTGGCTCGCCATACAGTACGGCACAGAATCAGAAGAGATTGTTCCATTGGCATTGTGTAACACCATTGCACTTGGCCACGTAGAAACGCGCAGGACTGGCTTTCCGCTGTTGGCCCCTTCGCTCTTTCCTCGTTTGCCTACCCACCCAATACAGGTGTCCTCTTGCCCCGACTGATTTACCTCTTCTGGAGCTGATTTGATCTGTCGTCCTTCGCATTTGATCATTGTTTAGCCAATGAGAAAATTCGTCTCTGAAATATCAGACAGAATAATTTTGATTCTCTCTCTCATCGGACTGATCGTAGCCAAAGTAGGTAGAATCTAGACGAAGATAAATACTCACCTCCCCCCTCGCTTTCCATTCACTATCCTCTCAGAAATTCGTGACCGTGCTTCTTTCTTTTTCTTTCCTTTTCCTTTTCCTTTCCTTTTCCTTTTCCTTTTTCTTTTTCTTTTCTTTTTTTCCTTTTTTTCTTTTCTCCCTTTCCCTTTCTCATAGACGAGACAATGAGGACGCTGACGCGGCCAGCGCCTGCCCGGGTCTGCGATATCTGTTCGGTCCTCGACGCCGTGCTCCGTTACGTGGAGAGTGACGCACGTACCCGGGAGGCGCCGGCCGCGCCAGCGGCGACCATCCAGCCGTGGGTGTCGGTGGCGTTGCCGGTGCTCGCCATCGCCGTCAGCCTCCTCGTGTGGCGGTTTCCGCGCGTGCCTCGCCCCCAGCCTGCGACGGCACCGCCGCCGCCACCCCCGCCGCCGCCACCCTCGCC